>JAHBCN010007000.1:0-46114 GCA_019359885.1 Listronotus oregonensis
ATTACCCTCTAAGCACTGCAGCCGAGATTCGCGTGACCAAACCGGCCGCTTTCGTTCAATCCTCACTAACTTTGAGCCACAAACGGGTTGGGATGTACGCCGTTTTTTCATGTTTTTCATAATTATTTACGCATGTGGAGATAAAATTCGCTATTGCTTATCAGAGTTTTTTTGAATCAAAGCAATAATAAAATTATTGTTTTGATTCAAGGAAGAAAACATTTATTCTAAAAAATCCCAACTAAAAACTAAAAAAATAATTCTAATAAAAAAAAAAAATCTAAATAAATTAATTAATAAAGCAAGTATTCAAACAACACCGCTTTCCGCAAACAATTCCAAGCGATCATAGAAACTTCTTCGAACATTGTTTAACATCACAGGTGTTTGAAAAACATTGTAAATTTTTACACGCAACTGAAAATTGTCTTTCTTTGTTGTTTCTTACTGAACAAAAAAGAATGCATACACAAATAGCGGACGAATGCAAATTCGTCCGGTCCATTGCTATATACCTAGTACGGTGCCCCTGTCTGTATATATTTTTAAGTTTTATCGTACTTCCAATAGCACATTAAACATTCCCTTAAATTTTTAGGGACAAGTTCTTAATTACCCCGTATATTTTATTTCTATTAATATCATGTGACTATAGCAAAAGACCGCTTTAGGTTGTTTTTTTTTATCCTTAAAAAAGAAATTAAATAAATTTTATTTTATTGGAGTCATAATGTAATTATAATTACAAACTTTACCTATTTTATCTTCAGTTTTTTTTATAAAATACCATTGAAAAAACAAAAGAAATTTCTCCATTTTTGGGTGTATTTACTATCTACTAGATACATGTAGATCACGGAAGGTATATAAAGTTTCAAAAAAGAGGTCGAAACAGTGCTATTGGACGGTTTGATATTTATGGTAACATTTAAGTAACTAGTACCTACCTCCGTATCCACTTTGGCATGAGTATATAATCCAACTGAGTGCTACACACCAAAGAACTCTTATAAATATCAGGTAGCTAACATTACTTAAATCCTGATAATGCGCCAGTATTAGAATTTCTTGATAAGCGAAAGATGATATTAACATTGTAAATAGAACTATTACCCAAATTACCACGTTTGCAATCTAAAAAAATATTTTTTTACCAAAATCGGGCCATTTTAATTTATGTAGTGATGAAAGCAGAAACATCTAAACCAAAATTTATCAAATTGATTAAAAAAATCAGTAGCCATAATTGCAAACGCAAATAATTATTGGAGAGACTTTTTCTTTATTCGCTTCTTAAGTTAATATAGTCCGGTAAAAAATTATATTAAATGCTCCTACCTGTCGAAACAATCAATATATTATGAAACTTGGTTGTGGCTGTGTGCACGTAAGAATTCAGGGAATGAAGAGACTTTGTATTTCGTGCAAATTTTTATTCAAAACAATCCTAGCAGAGCGCTTTTAAATCATCAGTGCTATTGGTCGTAGCAATTTGAGCAAACAAAACATGTAGTAGCCTTAGTAAACTATCACATTACTACATAAAATAAAATAAAAGTCGAACAACAATGAGTTATGTTACATTTTAATTATTTTTTTAATAACCCTTTAATAAGGGAAAATGTAACTTAACTCATTGTTGTTTGACTTTTATTTAATTTTATGTAATAATGTGATAGTTTACCAAGGTCCTACTACAAGTTTTGTTTCCTCAAATTGCTACGACTCCAGCTTGACGACGAATAGCACTGATGATGGTTATACCGAAAGCGCTCTGCTAGGATTGTTTTAAATAAAAATTTGCACGAAATACAATACAACACAATCCTTACTTTAAACAACAATTATTTAAAGAAAAACTTACTGTATTAAATCCATATTTTAGGTTAATTTTTTCTCTCATAAAGACTCCCATCATAAAACCAATAAAATAGTCAATTAGGTATGAATGGGTCTCGCAAAAACTAAAAAATATAATTGTAACTTAGAATGACTTGTCTACCTATTTTCTACTATTTTACTTTTTTTCCAAAGAAATAAAGATTTACTATTTAATAATAATAGTCCAATAAACGAATGGCCCAAAAAGGGATGTATAGTGCGTAAACAGGTACCTAAGCGATTGCTTAGGGAATTAGTTCAGGGTGCTTAGGAAGTAAACATACTAAAAACCCTGACGTCTAGGAGGCGAGCCCAAAGATGAGAGGCCTACTTTCGGGTTTTTTGGTTATATGTCAAAAACAGGGCGTCCCGTCGCAGGAAAAATTTTTCTTTTAACAGATGAAAGATCTTGTAATTCTCTACACCTTGTTTTATATGCTCATTTCAAATTCGTAACCGTTTTCGAGCTAGACGCTCCGGAGTAGTACAAATTTTCACAAAAAAGATACCTATATTTTTCATTAAACATTTCTCTTATTGTCTAAACTATTTATGTGAGAAAGACGATCACTTTGAGAAAGTTGTAGAAAATCTAATTTCGTTCTAGTGTATATATACATATAATAATTTATCTCCAACCAGTTAGCACCATTGTTAAGATTTTTCGTAAAACTCCGTCATTTTCAGACTTGAGCCAAAACTCCTTTGTCTACAATGAATCTCTAGAAAGGTCCTGTGTGAGTTGAGGACTTCTTTAAAGAAGGTAAGGACGTCTCTAAGATCAGAGAAAAAGGAATACCAGGCCTTATTAATGCAAGAAAAAACAAAAGGACGACAAGCACCAAAGTTTTCGAGGTTTGATGTCACTTTTGACCCACACAAGCGTCACAAAAATTACAACCGAACTGATATGTTAAAAGAAGATGTGTCAGTTTCCAAATTTAACTTCACGCACAATTGTTTTCTATGTGCACATTGTGTAAATGGAAATACTAAAAAGTCTTTGGACAAAAGGAGGATTGTACATTCAGTTAAGACAGTAACTATTTAAAACCGTATCATAAGGGCGTGTTCTATGAAGAAGGATTCTTGGGGTGACGAGGTTCTTAGTAGCCTGTTCTTTATTAACGATCTTGTTGCTGAGGAAGCAGTATACCATAAAGACTGCTACAACAATTTTGTCTTTTCCAAGTATGAAAGCTGAGAGTGCATCGATTGTTAGTTCTTTCGAAATGAGATACGTTCCGTAACAGGAGCTAAACCCCAGTGGCAAACCATCAAGGCTGAGTTGGAAAAGAAATATAGGGATCGAATACTAATCAACATATTTATTGTGCCCGTGGTATGGTAGAGACACTGAAAACAAAATTATCAGTAAAGCATGATACGAAAACAGGGCCTAAAATGAAGAAGGAAAGATATTAAGGATTATTGTTAGCACTATAAAAATTCTACGGCAAGACATTCAAAGTTAAGCATACACCAGAGGCACATACCAACCCAGTAATGGCTTTTTGAAGAATTCTGATCCACTGCCTCAATCCCAGACTTTTTTTCTTAAGGGCCTTCTGTTGATACAACAAAGAAAGCAGAAGAAACAAAGAGCAAATGTGTTGCAGTAGTGAATGCTCAATATAGCCCTATTCCCACTTCGACCTAAGGAGATCTTTTGTGAAATGTGTTGCAGTAGAAAATGCCATTATTATAATCAGACAAAGAAGCATCTTATCACCCCTATTAAGGGTAAAAGATGTAAAGAATTTTAAAAGATTAACCAAAAGTCGGACCCTCTTTGTGGCCTCCACCCTAAGGCTCGCATCCTAGACATCAGGATTTTTAATATGTTTACCCCTTAAGCATCCTGAACAAGTTTTGAAAGCAATTGTTTAGGTACCTTCTCACCCACTTTATACCTACTTTATTGACTGAACTATAATTTCAAAGAAATACTTACTTTTCAAAATCTTTCATCAACCACTTTACCCCAATTGGAGCCAAAGTAAAGAATATATTTAACAGGAGCAACTGACCCATAATCGAGCCATAATGTCTTTTAACTAAAACTGCTACAGGAATTAATATTATTGGTGATATTAAAAATAGTTGCCAGTCTACTGACAAGTACCAGGTAGGACCTAAACACTAAAATAAAACCATTATATGTTAGTTATACATATGAAGTTTATACTAAGATTTGGTTAATAATAATATTTATTTTTATTTCCTGTATTTTGCTGAAATGTAGTAAAAAACGTGATTAATAAAGATACTTTTGGTTTTTGTTACAGAACTGGATTTTGTTTCAACTAAATGTATTTTTGGATTAACTTTACTTACTTTAAATAAAGAAATAAAAATGTTTAAACATCGCTAATGGCACGATGTGATTTTTTATCGCTCAGCCCTTAGATGTGAAGCAATATAAAGGATCATGTACTGAATCGCTTTTTTTTCTTTTTAAACATATTTTAATAAATATTTTGCTGTTTAAAATATTCTAGAATTTTTAATTATTAGTTTTTTAAAGCATATGGCATTTTTCTTAAAAAATTGAAAAAGTTAAAAAAAAAACGCATTAACGATATGATTCTGGTTAAGGGGTAACAGCTTTTTAAAATTTTATAAAAACTATTTTGTTGCGAACTTTTTAGACTCTTAGAAAACTGAAAATCACCTAAGGAACAGAATTTAAAAAAATATATATAAAAAAAATAGAATTGCAAAATAATTCAAATGAAATAAAAATATTCACCCCAAACTAAAAAAATATATTAAGAAACATAATAGTTTCCAAAAAAAAATGTATATGACGTTTTTTTTTTCTAATCTAGCAATAGTCTAATAAAAAATTAAACTTAAATTACACAAAACTGCGGTGTGGTTAAGTGGATTTTAATTAAAATATTTTGATTTTAAAATAAATATAAATTAATTTATAACCACAGCTTTATAGTAAAACTGTTAAGTAGTATTTAAGCATCATATATTTCAAAATTGTGAAACCCATATTTATTTTAACCATTTAACTGACGTTTTGACAATTTTGAACACAACCGGCGTCGTTGAGTCACTAAGACCGCATATATAAAATAGCCGATCCAAAGCTTTTTTAGGTATTTTATAAAAAATAGTAATATTTGATCTAAATTTAATAATAATTCTTATTATTTTACCTAATCCTGTAATATTTCTATTTATTTTACAGCTCTTGTAAAAAAAATAATTTAAAACAGATTAAACCAAAAGCAATCATTTGTTTTTGGCCTATTTATTATCAGCATAGCCGAAAGTACTATTTTAAAACAAAATATATAACCTAAAGCCTAAAGAAAAAAAAACGTGCAACACAAATTAATGCCATAGTTTTTAAATTATTTTGCTTACACTGAGTCTTTATTAGCATATCTACGGCATTTTTTTAACACTTAAAGCAAATAGGCTTTTTTTAATCACAACATCATTATACTACTTTTCGTTTTTGTTTGGGGAGAGCAAATATGCCAGGCATTTGTTCGTTTCCTACCAACTTATCGTCATTATTACCCTCGGGCGGTAAATCATGGTTTCCCAAAGCACGAGCAATGGATGATAGCAACTCACGTAAAACATTATTATCAAATACTCATATTTAGTTCCAAGCAAATAGTGGATCAAACTTTTTATTTTCGTTTTGCGGAACACGAATACCAGGAAGTTTCTCATTATTTTGTGCTTAAGTTCTGACAAGTCGAGTTAACTTAATAGAGAACCATTTAAAATGGTTTAGTAAGTTGGGGAAAAATCCAGACTAATAACCTCAGCGGTCCAAGGGACAAACGACGTCGGTTAAGGGTTAAAAATGGTCTTTACAGTGAAAATGTCAAATAGTATTTGGGTATCACACATTCCCAAATTGTGTAAACTTTGGTTATTTTAAACATGGTCGTTCTGCCGGGAAAGAACCTGACTTCAAGGTAGCCTTTTTAGATTTCCTATTTTAATTTACATAGGACATATTAGGTATCTTAACGTTAAAATATTACAAAGTATCAAAGCAATTAAGGAACTCTGAGAAAGTATTTCAATTCATTAAAAATTTAATATGTGGATATTCAGTTTTCTTAAATTTCTAATATAATATATTTTAAATGTGAAACTAAACAGATTTAAAAATTTGGTAAGAAATACAACTTTTATAGCCAAAAAATGCGAAATATTTAAGAAAAAATATAAGTTTTAAATTAAATAAAGTCATATAATAAGATATAAAAATTACTTGGTAATACACAGCAGGGTTATCAAGATCTAGTTTAAAAACTTAGACGTAGTTATTTGTATAATTAGGAACAAGAGATAGATATAAAAAGATGAATTACAATATATATTTATGGAAAAAATAAACATTTAAATCTTTGATGCGACCCTTACCATTATGATCTCAAAAAGTATATAAGATAAGAAGATGGTCAAATTGGAGCAAATTTGCGCTATTTACATAACTTACAATATGCCGTTCAGGAAGTTTTAAAATTAGAATTAGAATACATTAGAAATTCGTTTTTATTTTTTTGCTCCATTTTAAAATCAATTTCAAAATAAATTGCATATTTACTTTGCCACTTCTTTAACGCTATATGATAGTGCTTTCAAATTTTACATCCGACGTGTTCATACCCGGCCACCATTATCATCTTTATCTTTTCTTATGGGCGCCATACTAAAAAATGTTAGTTATCCTAAAGTAAAAATAGCAATAAGAAACCTAAACCAGAAAATTCAAAGAATCTTGTTTATAAAAAATGTTACAAGTATTCAAAATATTTTCCTCGAATGCATCAAATAAACGAATAACATAATACCTCTTCTGACAAATGATCCAAACTGGGTCGTAATAAATAAACTGTGAAGGCTTTCGCGGCCATTGTCTAATGTTTCAATGGTTTTTGGGCTGTTAGGCCGGCGTCGTATCTGGTTAACTCGACGTTTCGCCAACACGAGCGGTCGGCATCTTTAGAAGGTGCTTTCTGGTTGACAGTATGCGAACTAGTGGGCTCTGCGCGGTCATACGCACTTATACGTTGGGGAGGCAGTGGGTGGGGCTTCGGTTACTTTCGGTTCCAATCGGTTCCGATTGGTTTTGTTCGTAAAGGGTGCAATTCTAGCACTCTTAATTATGGGGATCCATGTTTTGTTGATCTGCTACGGCGGATTTGTGTATCTGCCTCAGACGTCAGTTGGCTTTATGCTCTTTAATCCTGGTGTTGATCGAGCGTTTTGTAGTTCCTATGTACACGCTTCCACATGTGCACGGAATGCGATAAATTCCTGAAGACGAAAGTGGATTTCTTTTGTCTTTGGTCAATCAAAGGCATTCGTTAATTTTCCTCGTGGGTTAGAATATTGTTTTTACATTTTTTTTGTAGCAATCGACCAATCCTGTCCGTAACCTCCGGAATAAAGGGCAGAAATGCTTTTGCCACTGGCTGGAGTTGTTTGTTCTCCACGGGTCTGGAATTTGTTGGTTTCATTAATCTTTTGATTTTTCGCTCTGAATAACCATTGGCCCTTAAAGTATTATAAATATGTTAAGTTCTGCGTTTAGCGCCTCGGGTTCGCAAATTCTTCTCGCCCTTTCTGTTAGACTTTTAATGACTCCATATTTCTGACATAGGTGGTGGTTGGAATCCCTATGTAGATAGCGATCTGTATGTGGGTTTTCTGTAAACCGTGTGGCCTAATGATCTTTCTTTACGCGTTAATAATACATCAAGGAACGCTAGCTTATTGTTGTCTTCGATTTTCATCGTAAACTGTATATTTTCATGGATGCTGTTAATGTGTGTCAAAAATTATTGCAGTTTATCTTGTCCATGACTCCATATTGCAAAAGTGTCATCCACATATCAATACCAAACTTTTGGCTTGTACAAGCCACTTTTAACCCACACACACAGATCGCTATCTACATAGGGATTCCAACCACCACCCATGTCAGAAATATGGAGTCATTAAAACTCTAACAGAAAGAGCACGAAGAATTTGCGAACCCGAGGCGCTAAACGCAGAACTTACACATATTCATGATGCTTTAAGGGCCAATGGTTATTCAAAGCGAGAAATCAAAAGATCAATGGAATCAACAAATACCAGACCCGTGAAGAATGAACAACTCCAGCCCGTGGCAAAAGCATTTCTGCCCTTTATTCCGGGGGTTACTGACATGATTGGTCGATTGCTACAAAAGAACAATGTAAAAACTATGTAAAAATATTCAAACCAACGAGGAAAATCAACGAATGCCTTTGATCGGCCAAAGACAAAAAAGATCCACTTTCGTCTTCAGGAATTTATCGCATTCCGCACATGTGGAAGCGTGTACATATGAACTATAAAACGCTCGATCAACACCAGGATTAAAGAGCATAAAGCCAACTGTCGTCTGGGGCAGATAGACAAATCCGCCGTAGCAGATCAACAAAACATGGATTCCCATAATTAAGGGTACTAGAATTGCACCCTTTACGAACAAAACCGATCGGAACCGATTGGAACCGAAAGTAACCCGAACCCACTGCCTCCCCAACGTATAAATACGAGCTACGACCGCGCAAAGCCCACTAGTTCGCATACTGTCAACCAGAAAGCACCTTCTAAAGATGCCAACCGCTCGTGTTGGCGAAACGTCAAGTTAACCAGACAATCGACGCAGACCTAACAGCCCAAAAACCATTGAAACATGGGTCGTGATACATTTTAAAGGTCTTCTATAGTAGCATATTCATGCTTCTCATATACTTATAAAAGTGCCCTACGAAAACGTATTCAAAACCGTAAGGTCAGAGGACCTTGCCCGCCCTCCAATAGGTCCCGCATTACCTATCTACCTCTGGGACAATCTATTATTTAAACATTTATATTGTGCGCAGAGGCTTCGTCATATTAGAACTTAAATCCGTTTTAATTTGTCACAGGTTTCCTGCGAATTGGCAAGATGTTCCTTAAATTCGTTTTTAAAAAAATAAAGGTACATTTTTATGCGGTTGTTGTCTAATTTCTAAATACATTTTCTCTGTTTTCGTACAATTTTGGTCAAATCAAAAAACTAATGTTAATGTGCAATTTATTTTAAAATTTGTTTTAAAATAAAGCTAATCAAAAGAAAAACGATTTTCCAAAAATTTAAGCTTTTCTCGGATATCTCCGGAAATAACCAGAATTTTAAAACTTTCTAAACAGCATAGTGCTAGTCACAAAACTTTGCCCCAATTTACCTATCTTGACATCTCCTATAGTTTCCGAAATCCCAATGGTAAGAATTGAATTTGAATTATCATGTGTAGTACGTACCATATCATCATAATTTACATAATTCTGTATGTAAAGAAAAAATGACCACCAGTGTCTAAGACAACGGTCCTGTTCAGCTTTTACAATATCATGGTATAAAGGTCCATTTCCCGCATGAATAAATATGGTGGTCAAGATAATATAGGCAGCAGCAGCGGCTGGAGTAAGTCTAAAAAATGAGAGTAAGAAAGTGTCGCATAATATCAGCTAAAACTTTTTTTCTTATGATGCCTTGCACTTTTTTGCTTATCCATTTTTCGAGCGCTATGTAAGGAAGAATTAAGAGTAATATATACAAATTAGGAATTTGTAAGGATACGGTCTCGGTAAAAGATCTTGGTTAAGAAAAACGCTTTGTTATTTGTCAAGCATTTTAATAAAAAATAGTTATTTTTTATTTTTAAAACATCTGAAACTTTTAACTTAAAGACAGTGATAGGGTTTAAAGAAACCCTATTCCAAAACTTAACAGTCTCAAAATGATTTTCATTTTTTTATTGCCTGGTCGTGGATACAAATTAAAAACCAACATTAGTATTCTATATACGGAGATACAAAGCAATATTAATATACTTTAGTTCTACCAAGGCTATTTATCGAGACCACTGCCTCAACTAAAATTACCAAGGAGATGCGTCAAGCTGTCGATTTTTGTTGTTCTTCCATATGTATCCCATTCACTTAATATAGGTGTCCTGGTCGGTCCAGGAAATCCGATAGATTACCTCCTGTACAGGGTTATTCATTTTAAAGTAAACAGGCCTTTATTTTTGAACTTCCCTGTACTTTTTGAAGAAACGAATATATCCATATTGTGTATTTTTTCATAGAATTCAATAACCTAATCAAAAAAAAAAAAAAAACATTGAAACAAAAACAAAAGAGTTACAGCACGAGTGACGTATTTTTTAAATGGAATACCCCGTATATTTTTATATCAATAGATAGAGATTTTCACGAGGAATTTAGTAATATAGGGGTTGCTAGGTTTATGTCATGCGGTTCTGCTTTAATTGTCTAAAAACTGCATGATACTATCAGGATAGTTTAACTGGTGCTTATTTGTCAAAGTCAAGAATTTTAAAAATACGTTTATTACTTTTTGGAGTAGTTTTATAATGAGGTTTTTATCAGAAGAAAGGCCTCAAATTATAACTCTCTATTATAAATGAGGAATAAACGCCAGGGAAACATAACGAAGATATAATTCAAATTTCCACCGAAATATATTAGTAAAAACGATTTTAATACTGAAGGTCTTATTTCAAGAAACAAAATCGTTACATATTAACAAAAGGACTACAATGAGAAAAAGAAACTGGGATCGAGCTATTCTAAATTATTTTACTTTGTATCCCATGAAGTCAATTACTGACGCAGTAAGAGACTTGAGGTATGGCCCTGCAAGAAGAAGAGTAACCTATGCGTTCTTTCAGTGCAGCATTTAACACGTGAACAAAAAGAACTTTGCTTTCAATTTGTTTCTCAAGTCCTTAACTGAAGAAAGATATTTTAATCTTCTTGAAAACGATATTGAGGACATTTTAGAAGAATTGCCACTCGAAACGTATCGCAAGATAATTTGGTAACAAGACGGAGCGCCGCCCCATGCTGTTCGTCAAGTTGTGCAGTATCTCAATCGCCAATACAATCAGTGGATTGGACGTTATGGCACTATTAGATGGCCACCTAATAGTCCAGATATTACAATTTTGGACACTTTTCTATGGGGTCACTTGTCGTTTACCAAAATGGGAACACAAACACGGAAGAAATTAGAGGAAAAATTGTAAATGAAACTAATCGTCTTAACCAAGAACCTCAAATAATATCGGCGAGCTTAGAAAGGCTAAGGAGGGGTTATAGATCACACTTAAATTATTAGTTATATTATAATTTTTTGTTATAGGTCTTCTTATTGCCGCAATATTTTAATTTTTTCCGTTTATTGTAATTTTGCTGCGTGGTTTAGAAATAGATATATCATATCATTTTTAGCATATAATATAATTTGAAGCCGTTCTTCTGATGAAAACCTCATTATAAAACTACTCCAAAAAGTAATAAACGTATTTTTAAATTCTTGATTTTGACAACCTGTGGCAGCCATGTTTTTTCAGGTGAAACTATCCTTATATTATCATGCAGGTTTTAGACAATTGCTGCAGAACCGCAGGAAATAAATCCAGCAACCCCTATATCACGAATTTCTCGTGAAAATCTCTATCTATTGATATAAAAATATACGGGGTATTCCATTTAAAAAATACGTCACTCGTGCTGTAACTCTTTTGTTTCAAATGTTTTTCTGATTAGATTATTAAATTCTACGGAAAAAAATACACGAAATGGCTATTCGTTTTTTAAAAAAGTGCAGGAAATTTAAAAAATAAAGCCCTGTTTACTTTAAAATGAAAAACCCTGTACAATATGACTTGCCGTTGTTGTTTTCCGTTTTAAATATAACAAGTTTTGAAGCATGATTGCCAAAATTTATAGAAATTGTTTTTATTTAGGTTAATACAAAATGCATCATTTAAAATTAAGCACCCACGCTTTTTTACTTTAATTGAATTATTCTCTACTTTTTAGTTTGGTTTGCTAAAAAAGCCTGTTTTTTAGTTTTTTTAAACTATAATTTATTTTTCAGTTACTAGCGTTTTACCTTTTTACCTTAAAGTATACAAATATAAAGGTAAATTTTAATAAATACAGTAATGTTTAAATGTGATTGGTCAGTTTAGACAGGTACAGAATAATTAGGTATGTTGTACGCAAAGTTCCCAAAAATGGCGAGACGATGGAAAAACACCTTTGTATACTCGCTTCAGGTTTTTCAATTAAAAAGTTAAATTTCATGACCAAAGGGCGAAGCGTACTTCCCTCAATACCGATTTCACTGACTTGCCGAGCTGAAATAGTTTATAGACATTTGGAAATGTATACCCCATTTTTGTGCAGACTGTTAACAATAGTAGGTCTGTTTGTTATCAAGTTCAGAGCAGGGCAGAGTAGGAAAATGTAGGACTAAAAGTAGAACTAAGTGTAAATAAGTTCTGTATTTGTTTTTTATATGGTACATTCCACAATAATTCGTTAATTTCTAGACCGCAATAAAATTTAAAAGCCATAAATAAGTTGCCTGACAAATATCTATTGTGTAGGCACCGCACCTTTTGAAAAGGTACAGGTCCTGATTACCTATGAATATTAATAGTTTAGGTTAGCTATTTTGGATACACAATAACACACACGAAAATACCTTGACAAACTCCAAACGACTGATGAACTAAGATGAAAAGATTCTGTTTTATATTGAACACCTGCAATTTGCCTTTAACCTACATAATATAACAAAAAGTAGGTATAATAATAAATGAAGGAAATTTTAAGTCCGGACCTACATGCAGGTACCCAAAGTTTATTAAGTTTTACCATTAACAGTAGCAGGTAAAACGAGAAATCAACGAATTTTTGTAGAATGTACTGTACCAAATGGGTTTTAAACTTATTTCAAAAATTATTAGTGGCATTATTATAAACAAACAACTTTAAGTGTTGTAGTAAAAATGCATCTAACTTTACTACTTCGAGAGTTAGGGTAATTACGTGAAAACTAGTTTATATCAGAATTCGTACCAAACACCTAGTCCCAAATTACACTGACTATAACGAACGGTTTATTGACAAAAAAATGTAAAATGGTGTACTCTAATTATGGATAACAAACAGACCTAGTGAGATTATCACGTTTGACTGATGTCGATAGGTGAAATCTCTACAAAGTTAGATAAGAAATTAACTATACCTACCAGGATGACTAAATTAAGTGAATGGGATATGGAACATTGGTTTTTTTTGCATCTAACCTGACAGTATTGAAATGTTGGAAGTCCTCTAAAACAATGCCAAGATTATTGATGTTTTGTAGAAACATAAAAGATGAGAACATCATTTGTTAATTTTATCACTGAAAAACTTACGTTTAATTACATTATATGGGTTTTCCGGGCTTCTTTGCCGTGGTCTCTTGGTATTTCTACCTGACGTTTCGTCTACTTCTGCGGCAGACATTATCAAAGGTGGGTCCGAGCTCGAAGCACTCTTCCTGACGGCTCACGGTTGACTGTTACGGCGACTGTCGGGGCTGTAACAGTCAAGAGGGCCTTAATCTTAGTAAAACGTGGATTCCAGCACTAAAAGATACAAAAATGCTAAAAATAAAGACAGAAAATCCAAGTTCTTTTCCATTGGCTGGAACGGAACAGAAAGCCCCGCCCACCAAAACTCCAACATAAGCAGAAGCCCCGACAGTCGCCGTAACAGTGACCGTGAGCCGTCAGAAAGAGTACTTTGATAATGTCTACCGCAGTAGTAGACGAAACGTCAGGTGGAAATACCAAGAGACCACGGCAAAGAAGCCCGGAAAACCCATATAATGTAGTTAAAATCGGCCGGTAAAGCTTACATACTTCGATTATGTTTAATTGTTTACATACCTTAGATATCTATGTAGGTACATAGAAGGAACTCTTTTAATATGCGTTTTTAGTGGTACAGATTCTTTTTTCAAATACTGATAGGCCAACAAAAATCCCGAAAGGAAAAAAAACGTATCCACTGCTAAATGTGCCGAAGCTATATAAGTTGATTTTCTTGTCCATTCAAACTAAAAACAAAACTTATTCATAACATTGTTACACTACAGCTTTCCGTTATGGGGGTTCGACAACCAAAACGATCTGCAACATTTTACAAAAACTACTCACAACTCTACACTGAACACTTTACTCTTTTTGTTCCTAACTATATAAACAGCAGCTTAAAGCTTTAGTATTTTGTTTTTAGATAAACAAATCATATTACAACTATCAATAATACGACAATCTAAAGTGTTTTATTATTCCGGATACCGAGACCGACATAAAATCAACTCGATTTGCTCTCATTCGAGATGTAAAATGTAGCTGCATAATCTTATGGTAATTTGGAAAATTGTAATTTGTGTAACAGTTTTTTTGTTTAATATAAAAGTTAGTTTAAAAATAAAAACCATGTTTTATTTATTTATAAATTGATATTTTATTTGGAAAAAAACTACAGTGACTGCACTTAAGGAATATTACAAATAATTATTTAGGTCTAACAGTTTATTATTCAGATTATTACAGATGATGTAGCTCCCTGTTTACTTACTTGTAAATCTCCTTTAAAGAGAATTTATAGCAACCATCGGGAAATTGAAACAGTAACTATAGTAACAAAAATTATTTATTAAGATGGCGCAGAAAGTGCCATTTTCTGGACCCAGCTATGTAACTTTTTTATGGAGAACTGTATTTTTTTTAATAATTTAAGATATTAAAATGGTTATTAAAAACTTCTTGTACTGTAGAGAATTTTTTTTTCCATTAAAAAGAAGATACTTCTGTAGACCGCGTAAAAATATAAATTTGACAGAAGTCAGTAGTACCGTAAAAAAATGCTCTAAAAATATCTCCTAATTACTTTAGTGTTTACGTTTTGGGATAACAGATGCTTTGGTACTTATTTGGTTGACAGCTATAGTCGAAATTATGCCCATTTGTCATGAGTTAATTTTTTTTACCATTGTTTAGTACATTTCAAACAGCGGTGACAACAAACTTTTGAAAAAAAAATTATTTAATGATTATTTATTTTTTATATTTTTGATTATGTGAAGTATCCGTCACTGACAATCAAAAACACTGGTGTGTCAATTTGTTGTCAAAAGGTATTTTGAAAAGTTTTAAATAATGTCGGAAAAAAGATATAATGGATATAATAATGAACAATCGCAGCTGATAATTTTAAATATCTTGGCTTTTTTTCAACAACAAATTGAGAATGTAATACAGCGAGCTGCAGATGCAACAAAACTAAGCCCAAAAACGATTTCAAATATAAAGAAGAATGGGATAAAATCCAACCAGAATTACGCGTCCAGTGTGTCTTTCAAGTAAAAGACTGCAAAAACCTAAATTATATTTGTAAAATATACAATTTATTCTATGTACGCCAGAAAACAATATGTAACCTTGGGAAAAAAAAAACAAAAGTTTAGGAAAGAAATTAAATTTTTTAAGTTTCTTATCAACTCCTTAGAAAGATGTATCAAAAGTTTAGTCTTCAAGTAATAAAAAAATCAAATATAAGGAAATATTCAATGGACTTGCCAGATATTGTTTATAAAAGAATTTAGATCTGGAAGGTTTTACTTAAATTTTTATTGAAAAAACGTGAATCTTTAGCAAGAAATGTTTATTTTTGTTCATAATTGATGATAAATCATAATAACTGGTAATTGTTATTAAGTTTGTTGATAAATAAATACTACAAGATTATCTTTATTTTTTAAGATTTTAAGTGTAAGAACGAATGTAAAAATTATAATATACTGCTAAATGATTTGTTAATTTCTGAACGTATAAAAAACGGACTAATAATTTCTGAACGCGATGGTAAATTTTCTAAAATTGATTGACAAAAAGATCTAATTATCTATTTACGCCATACGTTTTTTCTTACCTGGTTAACGTAACTACAATTGGGTATAATTTCGACTTTAAATACTGAATTGTCTATCTGTCAATTTGCCTATTACTGGTGATGTGTCGTAAAAAATACTAGCTACTTAAAAGAAAAAAAAAGCAAAACTGAAATAAATGAAGTAAACTTGTTTTTGCTTTAAATTTAGTATATAGAAACTTAGTAATTTGCATATATGTCTAAGAGCTAACAAGTTTAATATGTATATATATATATATATATATATATATATATATATATATATATATATATATATATATATATATATATATATATATATAATAAAAAAAACCGTGTTCAAAATTAAGTCGGCACTATTGCTGACTTTTTTATTATACGAGATACAAGTTAGGTTAAATTAGCAAAGTTGTGTAAATTTTTACGTTGATTACAATGACGATAATAGAAAAAAAAAAAAACAAATGAACATCAGATTTACGAGTTATTCACAAAAATATTCTTCTTTTAATGCAATACCCTGTATTTGTTGCGTTAATTCGATAGAGAATGTAATTTTCTATACAATTAGTTATTAACATTTTTTTTTAAGATGATAAATAGCAAAGTTATTTCAATTTAAATGAATTTTCCATAACTGGACGCAGGCAGCCATGGAATTCTTAAAATCACATTTTTTGTAAAAATTATATCGTAGTACTCCATGTCAGAAACCAAATTTAAATAAAGTCCGCCATAAAGGATATAATTTGTCAAACCTTCTAATTACTTGGGTAAATAATAAACATCGTAGTTTCAGTTTTTTTTTTAATAATAACGCATAACTAAGTAACATTAATAAAATACATTATGCTAATAATGGCTGTAATGGCATCATTCAAAAAATCCTTAGTAAATTCAGATATGGTTTGCCTGTTAAATATCTTTTATAAAACACAGGTCCAACAATTTTTGATCCAATGAGGCAGCACCATACGTTTAAGCAAAAACATCTTTGTGGATTGAAAGGATGATGGCGCAGGAGATTGCAATGCTCCAATAATGTTATTTCTTTTGGTTAAACATACCTCTATTACTAAAGTTAGTATCATTGCTTCAAAGAATTAATCGTAAAAAGTTTGGATTTTCTATAGCAGCATTTACAAACCATTGGCAAAAGTTTATACGCCTTTTGTAATCACCTGGCAACAAAGTTTGTGTGGGTCTGTATTTGTGGGGTACATAATTATGTTTCTTTTTAATTTTATTAATGGTTCCTTAGAATAGATCAAGATCTGACCTACAGTCTCTTGTGGAGTTTTCACGATAAACTTTTAAATATGTCAAAACATTAATTTCTGTTTGATGATTAATTATAAAGGTTTTCTAATTTCTACGTTTAAGAAACACTTTTGCTTAATTGAAACTTTCGATAAAGGAGTAAAAAATATGCTCTGTTTGGCATATTTCTTTTTGGAAATAGTTTCACTCTAAAGCCTAATGCCATTCTATCATATCAAACTTCTTCAAATGACAGCATTTTAAACAACAGTAGCATAAATGAACTGTTGCCTTATGATTTACTAGTTGTCACTATGGCGGATACACGTTATATTTTTTTTTTAATTTTTGTCATAGCATACTACGATAATTTGTACAAAAAATGCGATTTTAAGAATTCCATGGCTGCCTGCGTCCAGTTATGGAAAAATAAATTTAACTTAAAATAACTCCGCTATTTTACATTTTAGAAAAAAAATTTAAATAACTAATTATATAGAAACTTACATTCTCTTTCGAATTAACGTAACAAATACAAGGTATTGCATTTAAAAAATATATATTTTTGTGAATAACTGGTATATCTGATGTTCATTTATTTTTTGATTATCATTATTGTAATCAACGTAAAAATCTACCCAACTTTGCTAATTTAACCTAACCTGTATTTTTTATAATAAAAAGTGCAATAGTGCCGACTTAATTTTGAACACGGTGTATATATATATATATATATATATATATATATATATATATATATATATATATATATATATATATATATATATATATATATATACAGGGTGTCCCAAAAGGTATGGTCCAAAGTTTGGGATCATGTAGATTGGATCAAAATAAGGTAACAACTTCATATAACTTTTTGCTCTATGCCCCTTCTTTACCGAGCTATTAGCTCTTAAAGATAACAATTGAAAATCGATTTTTTATTAATATCTTTTGAACGGCTTGTACGATCTGGAATTTTTTTTGTTGATTAATTCTAGCTAATAACTGTCTTGCATTAACTGCTATAAACATGCCCCTAAACCATCAAAGATACCAGGTCCGGACTATTAAATTTGTAAAAAACTTCAAAATTTTTTGCAGTGTTGCCATATTTAACATTTTGACCTTACTGGTAGGTTCCCCTGAGTTTTCTATGGAAAAAAGGTATTTTATCTTTATTGATAGGACTAGCGGTTTTCGCGTAAAATGCATTTAAAATCACTAAGGTATACTCGAGCGCTCTCGATAAGATATACCCTGGGGCTCTCAATAAGGTGTACTTAAGGACGCCCTATGAATCTTATGTCAAAATCTACTACCAGAAGTTAATTTTCAGCTGGAAATTATAAATAAAAGCGAAAGTGGCTGTCTTGATCTTATTTGAAGATTTATTAGAAAGAAATATGTTTCATTGCGCTGCAATAAGGAATAATCCTAACATGTTGTTTCAGGTTCAAAGAGCATGTCTTAGTAAATTAAGAAAATGTGTAGCAGTACAGGGTGCCCACTTTGAACACACACCTTAGTTAAATTTACGCATAGCAGTTTGTTTTTTTGCAATTCTACTAATAATTATGAAGTTTCTACTTTGCTGTATGGTTTTATTGTTTTTATTTTTTTTGTTAAAATAAATTAAGTTTTTTTTAACTTTTAATTTATAATTTTCAGCTGAAAATTGACTTCTGGTAGTAGATTTTGACATAAGATTCATAGAGAGTCCTTAAGTACCTTATTGAGAGCCCCAGGGTATATCTTATTGAGAGCCCTCGAGTATACTTTAATAATTTTAAATGCATTTTACGCGAAAACCGCTAGTCCTATCAATAAAGATAAAGTATACCTTTTTTTCCATAGAAAACTCAGGGGAATGTAGCAGTAAGGTCAAAATGTTAAATATGGCAACACTGCAAAAATTGTGAAGTTTTTTACAAATTTAATAGTCCGGACCTGGTATCTTTGATGGTTTCGGGGCATGTTTATAGCAGTTAATGCAAGACAGCTATTAGCTAGAATTAATCAACAAAAAAAAATTCCACATCGTACAAGCCGTTCAAAAGTTATTAATAAAAAATTGATTTTCAATTGTTACCTTTAAGAGCTAATAGCTCGGTAAAGAAGAGGCATAGAGCAAAAAGTTATATGAAGTTGTTACCTTATTTTGATCCATCTACATGATCCCAAACTTTGGACCCTTTTTTTTTTTTTTAATTATATATATATATATATATATATATATATATATATATATATATATATATATATATATATATATATATTATATATATATATATATATATATATATATATATATATATATATATATATATATATATATATATATATATATATATATATATATATATATATATATATATATATATATATATTTATATATATATATATATATATATATATATATATATATATATATATATATATATTATATATATATATATATATATATATATATATATATATATATATATATATATATATATATATATATATATATATATATATATATATATATATATAATAATACACTTACCTCCAAAAGTCGATATTTATTCCTGGAAACATAGGCATGGTATTAAACGAATGTCCAGTAATGATCCACATCATGCTGATAACTCGCATGCCGTGAATTACCTTTATCTGATCACCTGTGCTTTTTGACACTTGAAGCAATTTTTTGCCATTATAAAATACAGAAAATGCTTTAAGTAAAATATTTGGGCACTCTGGAAGCAAATATCAATGTATTAGA
Source organism: Listronotus oregonensis (assembly GCA_019359885.1). NCBI lineage: Eukaryota > Metazoa > Arthropoda > Insecta > Coleoptera > Curculionidae > Listronotus > Listronotus oregonensis. The sequence continues at coordinate 19,769 of JAHBCN010007000.1, forward strand.
ATTTGTAGCACTTTATTGTTATAAATCGTAAAATATAAATTTAAAACGACATAAAAACTTTTACTTTTTAATAATTCAAATGGTATAGCCTTGATTTGGATCCAGGCTTTTATTGTTTCAAATCTTTTTAATTTTTTAAGTTTTTATTACGCACCATCTGCTATTAAGAATAATATTTTTTAGAAAAAGATAAAATAAAAATTTTTCTTCTTGATGCTTTTATACAAAACCAATTACTTTTTTTTTTTTTTAATTAAGAAATTAAAAAAATTTTTTTAGAAAAAGATAAAATAAAAATTTTTCTTCTGGATGCTTTTCTACAAAACCAATTACTACATTTTATTTTTTAAGTTGGAAAAACATTATTTGGTTATTAACGATATTGACGGGTCACTAATAACGAAAAGTAAACAAAATGAACCACTGTGTTTTTTTTGGTCAGCACTAAACATCACTTATAAATATGGTTCGTTTTTGTTATTTTTTTTAGTTATTTATATATATTTTTTCATTTAAATATTAGAACTATATTGACTGATTTAGGACATTTTTGTTTTTATTTAAGTAAACGTAACAAAAAACATATATTACTGAGACATCAACTTAAATATTGCCATCAGTGCTGGTATCATTTTAAAGAAAAACTACTAAAATACAGTGTCTTTTGAAAGTCCCGAAACGGCCTCTATTTTGCAAACACAGTAAGGAAATATACTACATAGTGGTCTTAGGATGCGCCCGATTTAATAGTGATATCTACAATGTTGTCAAGTGTATACTTTTGGAGATAAAGAAGGCAACTTTGTTTTTAGATGCAAGGCCCAGTTTATTTCTATTACAATTTACAAAAAATGTAAAAGTTTTTACATAGTGGTTTTAGGATACGCCCAATTATTTGATAATAATATCTGCAATATTGCCAAGTATATACTTTTATTGCATTAAATTAACCATTTCGCTATTACTAAACCCTTCAAGTGTCAGAACTTTATTCTATGTAGTTCCTAAAATATGACAACTTTGGGTTTCTATTCGAAAATCTCAAAACTGCTTTATGTTTCTCAAACCGCATGGAGAAAAAATGTTAAAGCTACTATATAGTGCATTTAGGATACGCCCAATTTAATAATTATATCTGCAACCCTGCAATGTTAAATATATGAAATGCCGTGTACACATTTTAAGAGTATAAATAGTACTTTATGAATATTCTAAACTCAACCACTAATTTTTAAAATAGAATATTTAATCCTAAAACTTTATGAAAAATATATCCATAAAAAATTGACAATGTATTTTTTTTTTAAGAACAGTCTTGGATCGCATCAATAAAGCTATGCACGTCAATAAGTTGTCTCATTTATCTAGTGCTTTTTATTTAGTAAGTTATTATAATTTCTTACCTTGATTTGTATAATAGAGGTACACGTCATACATTGTTGAAGTTACCATAACCATAACAAGTAATATTAGAAAGATTCTAAAATAAATAAAATAGTATTAATACGGGTAAATATGTTATAAAACACTTTAAACCTAGAAATGATTTTGGAAGTACATGAATCGAAATGAAACCTTTTGCGTTCTCTTTAGAAACAGATCAACTACAAAGTGTCGGAAAGGGATATTGGATACTATAAAGGGGGGTGTTTTTTACCCCATTTTTTTTTCACCCTACACCCCTAAAAAAACATTCCGTTAAAAAAGTTTTTTTTTTCCATGTTTTCTGGTACATATAGGTTTTTTAAACCATTGAATTCAAATATAATATCAGAAATTACATTTGAGGGCTAAGAAGGGCTAAATTTACCATTTTTTTACCCCCCAAACCCCTAAAGCATACATTTGCTAAAAAAAGGTTTTCCCCGTTTTTAATGGTACATAGAGATTTCTTGAGTCACTGAATTCATATATAATATTAATTAACTTTGGGGGCTTAGAAGGGCTGAATACACCCCACACCCCTAAAACATACATTTCACTAAAAAAAAAGTTTTTCCCATTTTTAATGGTACATATAGATTTTTTTGAGCCACCTAATTGAAATGTGATGTTCCAAAATTATAATAATAGGGGTTAACTACCCCTATTTTCATCCCTCTTACCCCCTACATTTATTGAATCGACGAATTTAAATTGAATGGAATGATATACAAGGGGATCGAGTAATCAAATTGCCTAATTTGAACCCATCTTACCCGGTAGGCATGAAATTGTTTAAAAAACATTATTTCTAATCCCTGAAAATTTGTTTACACACTTTTTGTGGCAATATGAGAAGCTCATAAGATTATCTGTTTTAAAAGAAACTTTTTATCATTTATACTTTATACATACTTTTTGTGGTCTTGAATTTTTAAAAGTATGGCTGTGTCACAGGATTTAGAAGACCACGGTTTGTGATTTGAGGTGATGGGGTTCTTTTTAGCGTGGGGAATATGGGTCTCAATGCCTAGTTAAATTGATTCGGTAATTTTTTTACATATTTCGGAAGGATCGTAAGTAGAAAAGCAGGTAGGATCCCAAGGGTAGGTGGCTAGGAAATCTCTCAGACCATCCCAGTCGGCGGAGTTGTAGTGCCAGACGGTTCGTGGCAGCATGCGTTCAGTTGCCTCAGAATGTGTGGAGTATGATACAGTGACCAAACCATGATCAGAGCGACCAAGGGAAGCAGTTACTGATGCTTAGTAGAGTTCGGGGGTGGAGGTAAGAAATAGATCTAGGGGATTAGAATTATGGGTGGAAACCCTAGGAAAAAGGTAGGTTTCATAATTAAATTGGTGAGCGAGTTGCTGATTGCGAAACTTTCGGCTGCTCTGCCTTTTTATCAGTTTTTGTAGAACCTAGCCAGTCTTTATTATGAACATTAAAATCTCCAAGGACATATGGGTTTGCAAAAACTTCAAAAACGTGATTTTTCTCCAAGATAAAACTACCTTAATTTTTTATTTTTGGGCAAAATGCCTGTTAATGTTTTTTTGAATAGCACTAGCTATTAAAATAAAGATATTATTAATTACTTTATTTATTTATATTTCATATATTATAAGTTTTTTTTTTCATCAATTTACTAGCTCCTATTTTTTTATTAGGTAAATTTGGCAATATTGATTATGTTATTTTATTGCCATACTAGCACATAATTTAATGCATATGCGTATGGAAACGCAAAATAGAAGCGTTTAGTATTTAGTACTACTTTTTTTACAATTATTTAAAATCAATACTCTTAAAATAAATGCATTATAAAAAAAATTAAGTCCAGTACCAGTCTTGCCCTTTAAATACACACGCTTAACACCAATTTTGTTCATTTAGGCCCAGCGTTAAGTTGCCACAAATACGATTTGACGTCTAAAAGTTAGATTATCTATGATTTAATTTTATTTACTTACATAACAGCATAATCTTCTACTCCTATTCCTTCTTTCCAAGTTTCTTTGGTAGAACAAGATTTATCATTAATTATTTGCAATTCTCCAGTAATATTGAAAATTTCTATTAGATCATTAGCTGAGCATCCATTAGGGATACAGATTGATAACTTATAAGCTTTCTAAAAATTAATCAGACAGCTTAAATTAATTTGCTTCTTTTTAAAAACAGTTATATTTTTAGCGTATAAGGGTAGGCGCACACTACAGACCAAACTGTTGTACGATAGTTTGGTTGGATAGCACTGCACCTCTGCCTACTACTACAGTTTAAGGGTAAGCGCACACTACAGAGCAAACTGTCGTACGATAGTTTGGTCGGATTGGACTGCACCTTTGCTCACTGCTACAGTTTAAAGGAAATCATACTGTCCTTCAAATTGTTTCATCGGCCGATTTTGAATCCTTTGAATGTGCGCACTAACATATATCTCTTTGGTAATTAAAAAGTCGATAAAACTATCGGCCGATCAAAAGTCTGTAGTGTGCGCCTACTCTAAAGGGAATCATACTGCCCTACAAACTGTTTCATCGGCCGATTTTAAATAGTTTGAATGTGCGCACTTACAAATATCTCTTTGGTAATTAAAAAGTCAATGAAACTATCGGCCGATCAAAAATCTGTAGTGTGTGCCTAATCTTACCTTAAGGGTAGGCGCACACTACAGACTTTTAATCGGCCGATAGTTTCATCGACTTTTTAATTACCAAAGAGATATATGTAAGTGCGCACTTTCAAAGATTTGAATCGGCCACAACGTTTGAAGGTATGATTCCAAGGCGCTACTACGACTTTTGATGGGCCGATAGTTCAATCGACTTTTAATTTCCACAGAGATATATGTTAGTGCACACATTCAAACGATTAGAAATCGTCCGATGAAACACTTTGAAGGACAGTACGATTCATTAATGTCTTTAAATGTATAACTTTAGGCTTTAGTGCATATTAATTAATCGATAGTTGTTTAAAGACAAATATTTCTTGCTTTATGAATTTTTTGTAGCGTTATAGATGTTAGGAAACGATATATTTTAGCACTTTAAAAACTTTTGCTACACCATATAACCACTTACGTTCCAAATAAAACAGAAACTAAATGGGACTGATATTATAAATATTTCTTAATACATAGTTTACTCTTTAAAAATGCTCGACCCTTTTAAATAATTACTACCTGTAAAAAAGGTTCGTTTTTTGTATTTAAAAATAGTACTTTTTAAGCCTTTTAAGTATTTTGTATAACAAAAGCGGGATCGGCAAGAAAATTTTAAAGTTACTATGCCCAGCTGACCGGTGTTAACTGATTGTTTTTAAATGGTTAAGTCCACTTTTCTTACAAAAACTAAAATATAATAAATAATTGGCGGCCACTGAACTTCAAAACACCTTTATAACGTATTGTAATACATACTTCAAAAAGGTCAGTATCATTTAATTCGGTCGTTGGTATAATTAGCCCCCCCAAACAATGTTTTCCAGTAAGTGTAACTCCATTTTTTGATAAGGCTAGATCAATACATTCGTCATAGCTCCCATAATCCCATTTGGATCTAATAAGCATTCCTGAATATGGAAATTTTGAGGAAGCATCTAGCACTAAAATAAAAGATCTAATTTACCAAATATGTTATTTGTTATTTTTATTTTGAGACAATTTACTATATATTTTGATCTCTTGGAAGCAGACAAAAATATCTTTGTTAGTCCCCAAATCAGAACCCTAACAGAAACTGACGAGTTGGAATCGGTAACGAACAGCATTAAAAAAAAATGAGTGGAAATCTTTTAAGAAAGTTGTTACTACATTTTTAAAAGTAAGAACAAATCAAATAATTTATAATAATATATTGAATAAAAAACGTCTTTTTATTTCAGTGTCTCGAAATGAAGCTGCTGTCACCTTTTAAACTACTGGTGCAGTATTCCTGCTTCCACTAACCAGATATAATTTTAGTTTTAACAGCCAAATCTACTTTACAGTGCTTCTATAAAAGAGATTTAGCTCTGTTGTTTTTAAACTTGCGTTAGTAAATGCTATGGATACCCGCTGGTGGTTTTTCAGTAAAACCACTATACGGGGTATAAAAGGTATGAGGCTCACGATTTTAAGGGGCGATAGAGGAACTAAAAACAAGCCAAAAACGCATGAGTCAAAAGTTAATTGTTTTCAAAATATTGCTTTTCAAAGTTTAAAAAATTTGGCAACACCGCGACCGATTCGAAGGTTTTAAATATTAACACTTTTTTTGGAAGGTATGCAGCTCCACAGGTCTTATGTAACAGCCGCCTCTGCGTAAAAATTCCGTTTTTTTCTTCAACTTTATTTGGACTTTTTATTTGTAATTAAAAAACAATTGTACTTACACAAAATTAAGCTGAATATCTATTTTAAGAACACAAATTAATATGTTTTAAAGCAGTACTTTTTTATTTTGCTTGAAGAATAAACAGTCTTTAATTATAGCCCAGTCTGTAGGGAAAAATATGGGCTGTTTAGGACGTTAACTCGTAACAGGTTAAAAGATGTTAGAAGTTGTAGAGGGTAATTACCTGAATATGACTATATAGTTTTAGACTCGAAAAAAGTGTGCATGGGTGGAGGGTTAAAAGTGCTAAAAACGTGTTTTTCGATTCTGCAAGCGCCATTGTTAATTTTAGAAAAATACGTTTAAAATATTTTTTTAGGTATTAGAAAAACCTATAATTTGAGCCCGGCTAAAATTGATTTGGTCCATTTGTTTATGAAAAAATGCAAAAAACCGTTAAATATAGCCATTTTTTAAAATGTTGATAATTATTGCAAACATATTTTTTTATCCATTTCTGTCATTGCAAAACATCGATTTTTTATTTCTTAATTAAATAAAAGGTTCTAAAGCATGATCGGATCATTTGTTGCTAAGATAATTGAGTTTAACTGATTTTAGAGCCCTAATCTGGTAGGCTATATCTTTTTTGTTTATAAATATTTTAGGTATTACAAACTGTCTTTTGCTTTTTCGAGACTTATATTTTACTAATTTAGAAATGAAATAAAAACTTAATATTCAGTCCTTCGTTTTGAGCCTTGAGTAAAATGTACTTTTTTGTTAATAAACAATTGGAGCCGGAGCGCCCCCTGCATAAGTTAAAAATTTTAAACCTAAAAATAAGGAAAGCTGGCTTCAAAACAAATATTTGAAAAAAGAAGTCTCTAGGACCAATAGGAACCGAGTTACTATTTTTTTAAGTAATATTTAAATTGTTTATAATAATTTAAAAATAATTTGAATGGCCTTTAATAGTATAATACTTTAACTTTAACCCTATTAGACGACATATCAATTAATAAATCTGAAGCTAAAATTTTAGTTTCAGTTTCAGATATATTAATTGATCTCTCGCCAATACCATTTTAATTGGAGGATTCATGAACACTAATCTGGTTTTTCGATTTATAAAGTACCTTTAATATTACCATTAAAAATAAACTGAGACGCATGGATTTAAATTTAAAAAAAAAATTATGATAATTTTTAAAAACTTAATGCACCACTATCTATAACTTTTTGCGCTACCCTAGATAAAAAGAAGCTTAATCCGATAAAAATTCGCAAAGATATAGCTATTTTGTTTGCGCTCCGCTGATTTAAACTCTCAATTTTAGTTTTTGACTCGGCATGTCAGTTATAAGTTTCTATCCCCACCACTACCTCCCTGGCGCCGACGAAAGTATAAGTCACTTTAAACATATATTTTTATCAATAAAAAACAAATATAACAACTTTTTATTATGCGGTATATTAAGTTTAAGTATTATACTATTGAATGCCGTCCAAATTATTTCTTAATTATTATAAACAATTTAAATTTTACTTCAAAAAATTTGGTTAATTCGTTCCTACTGGTCATAGAGACTTCTTTTTTTTATATTTGTTTTAAAGCCAGCTTTTCATATTTCTTGGCTTAACATTCTTTACTTTTGCAAGGGGCGCTTCGGCTCCAATTGCTTATTAACAAAATAGTACCTTTTTTCAAGGCTCAAAACGAAGGAGTAGATATTAATTTTTTTATTTCGTTTCTAAATTAGTAAAATATAAGTCTCGAAAAAGCTAAAGACAGTTTGTAATACCTAAGATATTTATAAACAAAAAAGATATAGCGTACTAGATTAGGGCTCTAAAATCAGTAAAATTCAATTATCTTAGCAACAAATGATTGAATCAGGCTCAAATTATAGGTTTTTTTATAAAAAAACATTCATTTTGAACAATGATTCCTCTTAAATTTAACAATAGACGCCTGCCAGAATGAGAAAACATCACGTTTCTGAAGTTTTAACCTCCACCCCACCCCTGCACGACTTTTTTCGAGTCTAAAAAACATAGTGATATTCAGTAACACCTCTACAACTTCCAACCCTTTCACCTGTTACGAAATAAGTCATGAAAACTTACCTTAGACTGGACATTAAAAATGAAAAACTTTGAAATGTGGTATTGATACGTTAACTTCCGGAACTATGACCTGTACTAATACCTGGGCTAATACTAAGATTTTCTTACGCAATTTCCAAAATTTTTTTCTCTTATTTTACAGTTATGTACCTCCCAGGTCCTCTATTTAGATTTTTCGGTTGCACACATCCCGTTTCCAAAAATCTTTGGTACCAATGTGGACATTTTTCACGGTAAATTTAAGCTGCTAGATTAGCATTTTGGTTTGCTTCACCGTAAATGAATAACATATGACGGACTCCACGCTACTGATAGCGCTGTTGCAAGTGTTTTTTAAAACTTTTGACTGGGAAAAACATTTTTTTTTATTTGTAGACTAAGACATTTGAAACTTAGTTTATTTTATTAGCAAATGAATATACCGATAAGCGATTAAGACGAAAGTGGCCAATTGTTAGGCTTTTCAAAATTAATTGCTACCAAAGTTTGCATCTTTGATATTGTTTAGACAAAAATCTGTCTAATTTTGACCTATATGTCCACTATCACCCATTAAAACCATGAGTATCATACTTTTACACTCTTTATATATATATATATATATATATATATATATATATATATATATATATATATATATATATATATATATATATATATATATATTTTATTTATTTATTTATTTATTTATAAAGCAATAAAAAAACCACACAAAAGTAGAAAATGCATTTAATGATTTCTAGTGGCTTTTATTGGCCCTTTTTGCTCGACAACTAAAAAACTTCATGAAGCGTGATTTAGTGTTGAGTTCCTAAAATGATAAATCTTTTAGCCAGGCAGTAACAAACCTATATTTAAGAAGAAAGCGTAAAAATATGTTTGTCGAACTCTGCGTGTTTAAAATATTGTTCTTAAAAATTTAAATTATTACGAGACTACTGATAAAGCAATAAAATACTATAAAAAGGTACTTTTTGCCTTAGTAATATGTAAAAAGGTCAGGTTCTCGGTTAAAAATACGTTTTTACAAATAACGAGTATATTAGATCAGCAATTAAATTTATTTGACTCAATTAGTCTTCCGTAAATACAATAAATCTAATGGAACATAAAGCACATGACATTTTTTATGTATTTTTGTGTTATCTTAAAGCTTTTTTTTATCCAATATAAAAATTTACCTTTTTGTATTTAATTTATAAAAATGGATTTTGTCCAATCGGGTATGTAACTTGAATTACTGTGTGCCGTAGTGCGACGAAGGTGTAATATTAATACATCTGCTTAAAATTAGTTTTAAAAAATTAGTTTATAACGATTGCATTGTCAAAAAACCGCCTATAAAAGAAAGTGAAATGAATTAAAAGTTGATTTACTTACTTCTCCACATAAAATCTTGGTTTTCACAAACCATTTTTAGTTGAACAGAACACATATTATCTCTAGTTGAGTTTAAAATATCATCACAGGTTGCCTGAATATTTTGTTGCCCAAGAATATTTATTAGATCTACAAGATCAATTGCTAGTAGATCCAGAAAGTACGAAATATCATTTTCTTGTGTAAACACTGTGTTAAAACTGCAAATTGATGATGTAATTAAAAGAAAAAGAAATAACTTATTATTGCACATTTTTCAATTAACACCAAAAGAAAATAATTTTCTTTAATTTTCAAGAGATTTAGCCTTTATAAAATAATGTTTAAATGGAAAAATAATCTGTTGTTTTTCATCCACATATATTATAATTTAAACGTCAGGTTCTCAGTAAAGCCAATATTTTAATAACAACGTTTTTATTTTCTTAGGGATTATTACTAATTGTTATCTTTAAAAACACAATAGAGATTTTTGTAGTACTATACAGTAGCAAGGTACACATTTATATAGGTATTAGGTATTACAGGAATATATAATATACAAATTTCGAGCAATTTTAATGACTTGTAAATAAAATTAAAAACAAATGTTAGGATTTTTGATCGACCTATGATTGTTTAAGTTTTTAACTTTTTTCAAAGAAAAAAGGGGATCTCCGAACCGGTAAGAGATAGTGGCTAGTTTAAATTTGGCAAAGTTGCGTATTGGAGCTTAATAATATACCGTTGTAAAATTGAAGTTCTATTTTGTACTTATAGAAATATGGCCGAAAAACTAAAATTTTCCAATTCCGATTTTATTTCTTCACGAGTTTATTTCATAAATTAGAAAAAATATAAAAATACATTCTTATTGGAACTTTTTGCGCTTCATCCCTTGGCGAAGTCAGAATTTTTTTAAGACGTTTCTTTTTCGCTAACCCATCATCAATTTTATTTTTTTAAATACGGCCTTTGATTGTTTATTTCATTTTTTTAAAAGCAGTTTTAATCCCAAATACAATGATGTATAACACTTAATATTTTTTGGTTAAATAAACATATTTTCCATAAGAGACAATGACTTAGACAAGGAACCCACAACATTTCTGATGGGGGCGTTCCATATTTGATAAATAAATATTAAGTGTTATACATTTTTGTAAGGGGAATAACGAGGGGTTCAAAAAAATTAAATAAAAACCCAGGTCCGTATTTAAAAAAATCAAGTTGATGATGGTTAAACGAAACGTCGTAAAAGTAAATTGACTTCACCAATACATAAAGCGCAAAAAGTTCGAATAAAAATGTATTTTTACAATTTTTCTAATTTTTGAAATTACCTAGTAAAAAATAAAATAAAAATCGCAAACTTTAGTTTTTTCGCGATATTTCCAAAAGTACAAAAGATAACTTCAATTTTTTAACGGTGTATTATTAATCTCTCCAATACGCAACTTGTATCTATGTGGGTCCGAAAATGCATAGTTTCTTAGATAAGGGTGTTAAATTTTGCCAGTGTTACTTCATTTTCAGACCCATATTTATAGAAACTTTTTTTCATATCGTTATTTTTTAATGAGAAATCACCTCCTCAATATTGGACGTGGCTTTTCGATCACCCTATATTTTAAATGCATCAAAATTAATAAAGGCCATAAAATTCTTAAGTACAATACCATTTCTTATCAAATGTAATAATAGTATTTCCTCGCATCCTTGGGCCCACAACTCTACTAGATCCTGTGTAGTTTCACAGTGCTTTCACCGTAGACTCAAAGATGCTAGGGTTAGTAAATCAAAAATGTGTATTGCACACCAAAGTGGCATTTATTGCTTAAGAACTGTTAATTATATAATTTTATAAATTTGGTGATCAATTTTTTTAAATGCGATTCAAAAACCCCTAAATGCGATCTAAAAACCTTAAATATTACTCATAAAATAATCACATCAATGTCATTCTTAAAGCAAAGTAAATCTTACTAGGGATAAAATATAAAAGTATTTTCATAATAGCGTTTTTACATCTTACATTTTAAATATCAGAAGTATGGTTTGTGTTTGCCATAAGTATATTTGATAAGCATCAACAAATTACCTTTATAAACTATTCCAAATTGTAACAATTTTAAAATTATAGCTAATTAAGTTCGTAAATTCACTATTTAAAATATTTCGTGTTTGTTTTCTTGAACATAACTTTATAATAAACTTTTATTTACTTGAATTTTCCGCTTTCTGATTGATATTTGAACTTTTCTTCCCTTTCGCGCATAGGAGAAGCGAGTTCTATTCCCCTTCCATATCTCTGGATCCGACGCTTACACCTGATTTTTTAACTTAGGGGATATTACCTTTTTTTGCCCAAGAACACAAACACTTTGGATCCCTCACAGTTTAGACCCATCACATACCTGCCCACCCTATACAAAATATTTTCTGCTGTAACTGCTGTAATATGCAAAAAAATACCTATTAAGACAGAACAGGTATATTAACTGAATAATAAAAAGGTCGCGAAAGAAAAGCTATGTGCTGTAAAGGGCAATTAATTATTCTGTTGAAATAGAACAAGCTAGGAAAACAACTAGAAATTTATTTTTGGCCTTTATAGATTATCAAAAAGCCTTTGATTCCATTTTACATAGCTAGCCAATACATGTTCTAAGAATATACAGCATTAACCATATAATAATATCGTTTCTGGAAACCTCTATAAAATCCTGGAAAACAAGGCTCTCAATAACAACAGGTAGTAACGTGCTGGCAATTGAAGACAATAGAATCAAAAGAGTCATATTTAAGGGGATTCACTAAGTGCATTGGGGTTTTTTATTAAATCCTTTTTAAAGTCTGCAATAAAACAGATTATGGGTTTAAAATCAAAGCTCACAACCAATCCAAAATCCTCAGTCTCGTGTTTTACCTAGATGATTTAAAACTCTATGCCGCCAGCCCTTCTCAACTAAAAACAGTAACACAGTTGGTACATTCTATGAGTAATGACACTGTAATGAAATTTGGTCCAAATAAGTGCCAATGTTGTTAAGGGTAGGATCAAGGAGATGTCGGGCATTCTACTAGATGACGGCACTGTTATTGCATCTATGACAGATGATTTCTGCAAATACCAAGATGTTGCAGACCAATAAAATCGAGCATAAAAACATCAAAAATCTACTTACCAAGTCATTCAATACTCGACTGGAAAGGATCCTAAAGACGGGGTTTAATTTTACGGACTTAACAAAAGTCATTAATACATGCTTGTTATAAGGTTTTTCTTTGGTGTTATTGAATGGGTCGGACGGACTTAGAACATCTTAACACCAGGATGAAAACCTCTCTAACAAAATATAAAATGCATCATCCACAATCATCCATCAAAAGGATGACTTTGGCTAGAGGACATGGGGAAAGAGAAATACTGGACCTAGTAAAGGTTTGAGCCCGATTAAAGGACTAATAATATATTTCTATACGAGAGACTGCGAGTTACATCGCATTAGCAGACGCTCTGATAACAAATTTACGTCCCTTAATATTAGTTCACAATAACATACACCCTTAAAAACAAACACTAAATGATAAGCTAGGAAATTGGGCCACTCCGGTACAACTTCATGCCCTTTTGAATGGATTTTGTAAAATTAAGGTAAGATTTAATATCTTTTCGTAAAAATGATATTTGTTCAATTGTGACGTTTTTTCATTTTTGTTCCTGTGGCACTCGTTAGCCCTACTGACGATCCGTAAAAGGGGGCGTTCCTAGAGAGAGGTCATAGTGGACAACATAGAGCATGAGTCTTCTTTAACTGTAATACTTTTTGTATACACCAAGACAGTAGGAAATTTTTTTCTTTAAATAACACATCTATACCCACCCGGTAAAACTTGATGCCAACTTTGCTGAATGTGATTTCAGTAGGGCATCAAAGGTAAGATTTAATATCTTACCGATAACTTAAAACACCAGTGGTGCGCTTTTATTATTAAAAAATAATATACCAGTGCTTGTGCGCCCACGCCTGATGAAGCGGGGAAATGTTTATTTCCATTCTATCATGCTTTGTAATAAACACTGTAAGTGAGTTTAAGAAATTAAAGACATTTTGAATACCCGATAAATACAAAACAACGAAAAAATTTATATAATCCAAGGCCCCGTATTTTAGACAGGCGACATTTTGTGAAAATATATTATAAAATATATAAATATTTTAACCGGCCATTAAAAAATGGCCACAGAACATTGAATACTTTTTTTTTGTTTATCTTATTATCACAAAATACGTCTAAGTTAAAAAAAACTCTATAGAGTTTAGTCCTGTGAAGTAAGATTATCGAAAAAATATTTAAAAAGTTTTTTTTAAGGGTGACTTAGTTCAAATGAAACCAGTGCCTTCAAGTGGTAGTTGCGAACTTAAAGCTAACGCCATAGAGCTTTTAGTTTTGCTTCATGGACTACGACATGAAATTTTAAACCCTTTAATAGGTAGGTACAGGTACGAGTTTTGCAATGTAAATGTAATAGGTAACTTTGGTAAGTGGGTAAAATATGTTTATTTTTAGTTTGTTCTTAAAATTTAAAAAAAATGTGTTATTTACCATTTTACAAGTATACATTTTATTTGACCAAAATTAAAAGTATTGAGAGTATTTTCATAAACTTAAATTTTATGGTTGGGCCTCCAGTTTCCTCCAAATCGATGTTTGAACATTTATGGGTGATAGTTACCATTTTAGATTTCACTAAATCAAAGCTCAAGTAACCAAAAGCTTAGTACTAGGACCGACTTTTTTTTTCACATTTTTACTGGATCCCTTTATTTTAATATTTATTTCCTAAGCCAATCTCTAAGCTTAATTAAAAATGCATTTATATTTTTTTCCAGACCTTAAATAAATATTTGGGACACCAACCTTGTTTAGCTTAATGCAGCAAAATACACTGTCATGTTTTGATCGCGAATTTTTTCCAGTTCTCATAGTTCTCGCACTCAATGTATAAACAGTAACGATCTGAAAGAACAAAAACCATTTTTTTTTTAAAAATGAAATTTAAAAAAACTTTGGGGGTCCTAGCAAGGGAAAAAAGATAACCAAAAGAAACCTCGTGTTACCTGGTTGAAGTTGCCAAAACAAAAAAAATATTTTCACGCCTGGAAAAAAAAAGTAGATAAAAAAAGAAAATATGCTTGTGGGAAATATTAGGTTTATTTATAAAAAGTAATTTTATGACAAAATATTTAAAAACTAGGTTAGGTATTAACTTTAAAAAGTAATTGTGCAATTTGAGCAATTAGAAAAAAATTGAAGGAATAATACTTGAATTAACAGTTTTTAAATTTGTTGTTGGGGTATCGTTATCACCTTTAACTACGTAAATATTCATTTTTTTCACTGTTACTTCTTTAGAGGGAAAAATATTGGTAGGAATTTCGTAAAATCTTCTTTGAAATTTCCACCTATTAGTATAGGATTCACAATATACCCCTCCGCAACAGAAAAGACTTAACCTCCATGCCTTTCTTTAAGCCCAAAAATATCGACACCCGAAGCTTTTAAAAAGGAACGTATTAACCCTTCTAAAAAAAGGCCCAGTTATCTACTGATGTTTTTCGCTTCAAAAACTTTGCAATTTTTAGGTAAATTTGAAATAGTTTTCTTCCATATTGATTAAACATTTCCCTCTTTCATAACGATACAATAAAACGCCCATCTAGAGATTCCTTGTCTCAGCTTAATATATTCCTGTAGAAACCCACATAAGGAACTGAGCCTTCATCGTTGGTTACTACAAAGTTTCTTTTAACTTTATTTTTAATTCCACTATTTTTACTATAGCCACGTCATTTCTTATTTCTACATCAAGCTTCATTATGTATATTTCGTCTGTCCGGATGCCCCAGCCATTCCCATAATGGCTATTACTTTCATTGCTAGAACTTGGATCAGGCGCGTTAAAAAACTTTATGATTTCCTCTTTTTTTTTAAATTTTTGACTTTTTGCCTCATAACCATCATTTTTCCTTTAATAAAAGCAACTAGTTTTTAAATTTAAAACCCACACTAGTGTGAAAAAAAAACCGCGACTCCTTTTTGACAATAGTCCCGATGATGGTTTTCCAAAAAAAGGCTTTTAAGATTTGATTTCAATAAAAATAAACGAAATACAAATTTTTCTCATTTTTAATTTAAATTTGTAAACACATAACGTTTTTATTGTCAAGAGCTTTCAGAAAGCTTGAATTTTACTTTTTAACCCTAAAGTAGTTCTCTTCTTCTAACCTGAATGCTTTTAAATCAGACCCAACTAGGTTTTTCCAGGAAAATGGTCAACATGCAATTTTAAGCATTTTTGATCCCATTCAAAAGCCGTTCACCCCATAAATTATCCATTATACTTTGAAACCTTTTATTTTTTTTTTGCAAATTTCAGAAATGAAAGATCACCCTTTCATTACAGGTATTTTTGGGAATTTAAAAACAGTATTGGTCTTCTCCTTGCTTAATCCAATAGAGCAACACAAAACACCACTACCATGCATCCCTTTAAAGTCTATCTGGAGTAGCTTTAAACTCACCACTTTGTTCGTTAATTTTTTTCTAGAATATCTTAACTGCAAAACCTACCAGCAGAGGTCTTTCCTTTCATTCGAACCTTTAAATCGTTAAGTAACTCATATAAAGGTTTGCCCTTGCTTTATGCAGGATACATATAATTAAAATAATAGTTTAAAAACCTATACCCTGGATAAAAATAGTTAAATTACATTTTCTTATTTATTTTAAAATTATCTTTCATTTTCGTTTTAAATTATAATTATTTTTGCAAAATTACAAAATATTAATTTTTGTAACTTAGGCCTATAAGATGGCTATTTTTTAAAACTTTTTATGTATCTTTATAAAAACATTAAGCAATTTTATTGTATTATATTTGAATGGTTGGTTTCTATCTAGGTGTTTTTATTATGAGTACTGTGTGTATACTTTTTATTTATTGAATAATATTACACACCCCATTAAATCAACCTATTCACTAATATTATCATTGAATTTATTTTTTACAGGTGTTCCAGCAGAATCACCAAGAGCAGCCTTGGTATTCGACTATTGTGCCAGAGGATTACTGCAGGACGTACTACAGCAGAACGACATTAAGAGTGCATTTACGCTACACCTTAGGGGTCGGGCGAAAGAACGCGGAGACGGTGGGCGGAGACTAACAAACCCCACCAAATTTTCATAGCTGCATTAAAAATATTATTTTTTATTTAGGTTTTTCCCCAAATTCGGTTATCGATGGATGTTGTTTCCGATTGCAATGGGCCCCTTAAAAAAAAAAGGAAAAATAACTTTTTCAATTTTTAAAATGACAAATTATACACCTTTTATATGCCCTTTTTTTGCAGAAACAATTTTTGGGAAATTATAAGTTTTTAAAGAAAAAATTATCTAACATAACCGTTTTGGTACTTTATATAATATATATAATATATAATATATATATATATATATATATATATATATATATATATATATATATATATATATATATATATATATATATATATATATATATATATATATATATATATATATATATATATATATATACAGTGTGTCTACTTAAGTGGCATATATGGAAAACTTGTTTATTATTCATTTTATGGAAAAAAGTATTTTTATAAAAGTTCTCATTAAAATCTAAAATGCAATTAACATATATGAAATTTATTAATCTATATGGGGTATGCCAAAAATGAAATTTGCTAAGAGTAAAGTACCTTTATATTTTACAATTTGAAAAATTATTATAATAAAAATTGTTCGAAATTAAAAACTATTTTTAAATATGCAATAACATCCTTCTAATTAAAAAAAAATATATTTTTTTTACAAATGTTGCTTTTATTTCCACTGAATTTTATAATACTTTCTATCATATTTTGCTAAATACAACTGATGTTTTAAATGCCATTGTAAAACATTTCTTGTCAATCATCAGATATTGATTTTTTTAATCCTATACGAGGCCAAAAAATATGAATTTTAGACAAGAGTAAAGTACCTTTATATTTAACAATATCGAAAATTGTTACATGAAAAGTTGTTCCGAATTAAAAATCACGTTTAAATATGCAGTTGCATTAATTTATAAAAAAAATAAAAATATTTCTTGAAACATCTCTACTCGAACTACGAAAATTTAATTGTTGTTATTGTACATATAATCTAGAATGCTTTGACAAGAAATTGACAAGTGGCATTCAAAACATCAGTTGTATTTGGCGAAATTTGGTAGAATGTATTATAAAATTCAGTAGAAATAAAAGCAAAATTTGTAAAATATATATATATTTTTTTAATTAGAAGGATATAATTGCATATTTAAACATAGTTTTTAATTTCGAACAACTTTTTATTATAACAATTTTTGAAATTGTGAAATATAAAGGTACTTTATCTTGAGCAAAATTCATTTTAACAAGAATAATTTTTTCGTTAAATTAATCATAAAAACGTTTCCCATATGTTGAACTTAAGTAACACACTTATATATATATATATATATATATATATATATATATATATATATATATATATATATATATATATATATATATATATATATATATATATATATATATATATATATATATATATATATATATATATATATATATATATATATATATATATGTGATAATTAAAATATTTTGCACTTTCTATTTTGTTTTAGGGGCAGTTTTTCAGGTCATAAGGGGGTGAAAACATTTGGTGATACTTTTTTGTAAGTAAATTTTTTGGTATAATAAAGAAAAATACGAAACAAATTATTTGAAACTTATTGCTTTACTTTTAATTCGAACTGGATATTTTTTAAGCCCTCAAAAGGGGTGCAAGGGGTACTTATAATCCCTTGGGAGGGGGAAATATGTTTTTTGGTCGTGAAACCTTTTTTTTAATTTTAGGCAAAAAACAATTTTTTTTGTTTGCATTTTTTAATTGTACAATATTTTAGGAATGATTGGGGGTTGTTGCACCCCCAATGAATTACCCTAAAACTTAATTTAGGCTTATATTAATATAATGTCATAAAAAATACATTTTTTTTCAATAATAAATAATTTATATAAATTTTTATAAGATTAATCTTAAAAAACCTTTGAAAAGGGTGTTTTTTGCCCTTTTAGGGGTGATCTCGGAATTCAAGGATTTCGGGACTCCAAAATTGGGAATCAGCTACCCAAAAAACCTACACTGGGAGTATTTTCTATGTACCTAACGAGCCTTTTCATAAGTTTTTTTATAAGATTTTCGTTAAAAAACCCTCAAAAGGGGTGTTTCGAATTTTTACGGGTGATGCCAAAATTTCCGAGCTGCTGGACCCCGAAATTTGGAATCAGCCACCCAGGACCAGCGTTTTGAATGGACTATAAATAATATGAAGAGCAAAAAGTTCCAATGAGAATGTATATTCAGATTTTTTTAAACTTTTGAAATAAACTCGTAAAAAAATAGAAATGAAAATCGAAAATTTAATTTCTTTCGCCATATTTCTGAAAGTACAAAATATAACTTTAATTTTACAACGGTACATTATTAAGCTCCCCAATACGCAACTTTGCCAACTTTAAACTACCCACCTATCTCTTACCGTCTAGGAGATCCACATGCTGGAATGTAATGTAAATTAAACACAAATATAAACTTATTACATTCGGCAGTGGAGATACCCTGTACTCTTAATAACATTTGTTGTGCTAATATAAAAAAATAATATGTCATAAAAAAATGTATTTAACTGGTTTTAGCATTTTTTAGGTATAGGAAAAATTAACATTTTTTTTAATAATAAAAAACTTTTTATTTTCACATCCAATGCGTCAAACTACAAGTTTACGACTGGATTTACGGCTCGACCTACATATCGTCGTTTGAAGCAGCATAATGGCCCTAATGTTTACATATTCAGTTTTACATAGTAGAAACTTTAATTCAATTTCTATAAAATTCTTTGAAATCTCCCATGGATAGTATGAAGGAGATTCTGTCCATAGTACTCTCTCTCCCGCCATTAAACATGCTGGCAAGATCTTTATCCCAACCTAGCTCTATCCAATATTTAAATAAGCCAGGATACAACACCCATATAGTGTTTGCTCCTTACAATGATTTTTGAATTTTAAGACACTGGCGAAAGAGTTAAGAGTTTAAATACTAATGAAAACCTACACTGGAGATCCAGTGAAATGGACTACATTTTTGGAGTTAAAAGTTTTAAAAAATTCCAGACCAGCCATCTTAAGGATAACGTCAAGATTTTATCTTGGAAACGCACAGTTAAACTTAGAAAGGTGGTTCCAAACCGTTTAAATACCCAAATAAAATTTCTAAAAAAAATCTTCAGAATAACAACCTGTGTGTGAGGAAGAAACTCCAGTCATTCAGTTTGAAGAACATAAACAGTTTTATCGTTCACTACCACATTAAAAAAATTATATTTTTATTCAGTGGTTATGCATTTTTGTAGCTTTTTCTATGTTTTATTTTTTTTTTGTGTTTTTTGTTACTTATTATTAATTTAGTCTTAAAATTTTCATTAGGTTGTCTTTTATTGACTCGTTTTGCATATTACGTCAAGTTTATTTTAGCATTACTTGTAATCTAGTTTAAGTATTTCAAATAAAAACTGTTTATTTCTAAGAGGTTGCTGTATTTTTCTATCATAAGTTATAAATTTTATAATAAATCACAACGACATATCTCAACATTAAGATAAATATTATTCTTGCAAATGGTCCTATCTAGTTGTTTTTTTCCTTACTCAATTAAAAAAAAAATATCACATATATCATAAAACTACAATATAAAAATTAAAAATTAATTTAGCAAACTATTTTTGGACTAACTAACTAACTAACAAAAAATGAGATACTAAACTTTGTAAAATTACGGATAATATTTAAAAAAAAATCACTTATAATAATACATGATTTTTGTTAAATTTGAAAACAGTGTTGTGGTATATAAATCTATAATTACATTATTTGAAACAGAAAGCTTTGTTTGCAAATTATAATCAGAATCATAAATACCTTTTAGTCCAGTAAATAAAGGGACAAAGCTGTAAATAAATCTGTACAATTTTCCTTTGTGACGCAATTCTTAGGTCTTCGGGTATGCTTTCGAGCGAAAAAAAGTTTATCAACATGAACAGGTGAGAAAGGGCTGAAAATGGCCTCTCAAGGCCCGAAAAATGGGTTTTTCGCTAATATCTGCCAAAATATGCGAAATGGAGAATTTTTGTTTGAACAAAAAATTAAGATCGCCTTGTAATCTACAAAAATGGTCCTTAATTTTTTGAAAAATCGATGGTTTTCGAGATTACGGGACCCAAAAGTCCCCTCATTTCAGCTGCCGCTCTACCGCTAGAATGCCGCTATCTTCATGGATTCACTTATAAGAGGGCGGACGAATTATTCCATTACTCGGGCAGTCATGTTCATTTTTTAATCATTCAAAGTTCATCGAAATGGGAAAACTCGTACCTATCACTGCATATGAGTTTCGGTCCATTCTGATTTTTCTAAAATATTAAAAAAAGCGGTTAAAGTTTCTTTTCACAATATTTTGAGAGTATCCCATTAATTTATTGATATTTTTTGAAAAAATGGTTTGTTATTAACATTTCTTTTTTATCATGAGACCTTAGCAAGTGTTCAATGATCCCAGAAAATTTCCTCCACTATCTTTTTTGCGTTTTGATAGAAAATTAATTTGCCCATTTGCATTTTTAGCCGTTTAGCCACATGTATCCAATGTGAAATGTTATGGATTTTTCGACGGTCGTTTTTGCGGAAAATATTGGTGTTGCAAAAAAATGATAAGGACCATTTTTGTAGATTTCGAGGAGATCTTAATTTTTTTGTCAAATCAAAAATTCTCTAATTCTCCAATTTTGGCAGATATTCGCGGGAAACTCATTTTTGGGACTTTGGGGGGCCATTTTCAGCGGGTTCCACGTCGGAATCGTGATAAACTTTTTCTCGCTCAAAAGCATCCGCGAAGACCTAAGAATTGCGCCACAAATGAAAACTGTACAGATTTATTTACAGCTTTGGGTACTTTCAGGTCTTCAGTTACTGGACTATTTAGCAATATCTT
Source organism: Listronotus oregonensis (assembly GCA_019359885.1). Taxonomy (NCBI): domain Eukaryota; kingdom Metazoa; phylum Arthropoda; class Insecta; order Coleoptera; family Curculionidae; genus Listronotus; species Listronotus oregonensis. The sequence goes on from JAHBCN010007000.1 coordinate 41,182, forward strand.
AGAACATACAAATAAATATTAAATTAACTTAAAAATCTGGATATTGGCAAAACACATAGAGTTTTATAAAAAAATGTAAATATTTTATTTCCTATCTGTGTACTTATAATGTATAATACTGAAACGATTTTAATTTTAATGCCGACCAATTTTAAAAATATCTATCTATCTGTCTTTAGAGAAAAGTAAAAATGCCTTGCTAAAATATGCAAAGTTCAGAACTAACAGCTGTAAATTAATTCTTGATTTATCAGTTTGGCATTTTTTTTAACTAGATGTAGAATTAACATAATTCCAATGTATGTTATATGTAGAAGAATAAAATCCGAATTACCCTGTATGAAAATCTCAGTAGAAAAATTCACATTACGGACTGTAATCATATACAGAACTTCGAATGGGCCTACTTATAACATAGTTCCAATAACCTACCATATTATCAACAGAAATATCTGTAGTTCCGAACAAAAAGTTCAGGATTATCAGCGTCTCCTTCATCACCATAATTTAACGTCTCATAACCCAAGGATAGATGACCTATATTACTATGATGAAGTCCTTTAATTTTACTTGCCGCTATTCCATATGTAAAAACATCCTCGAGAGAAAAATATGGAAGCTTTTGAGATTCTTTGTATAACTTAAAAACGGCATCTGGTGAAATTATTGCAAAAGGTCCTTGACAGTACGTTGGATAGTATGCATCAGCATATTCTTTTTCTGAAATATACCATTTTGACTCTTTGTTTCTTATTGGTGGCCGATCCTTCAAAACATTACACTGAAGCAAATTTTCTGCTCCAAAAGGCGATAAATCATTTGTTAAATAATTTTTCATTAGCGGTGTATTGACAAACATATCGTCATCCACTTTTAAGACGTAACTTGCATTTGAGCAGTGGTAAACGGCATATTTCAGTGCCATAATTGTTTTATAGGTTAAATTTGTATAGGAGTCTAAAAAATTGCCCTGGACGATATCTCCGTATAATTGATTCTCCCATTGTATGGACTTTTGGACATTATCGCCAGTAACTGCTCCTAGTAAAAAATCGTTTGATTTTTATATCTGTCCGACCCCAGGTGGCTCTTATAGCATCTCTTCTTTTTCGATTTTGGGGTGACGATGATATTAGCATCAATAACAATATATTGTTATGACAGTGGTTGTCATGATTAATGATAAAAGAAAATTTTTGAAAGTCTATAAGTTTTTTGTAATCTCCATTTTCTAACTCATTTAAAGGAAGCAAATACTTTTTTGGTTGAAGCCTCAATGCGTAATATTGTTTTGTTGGTAAACTAGGACAAACAGTTTGTTTTTGATTTTCTTCTATTAATTTATTTGTATTATTAATGAGAAAAATAATCAACAACAGAACACAATAGCTGGTTATTATTAATATCTTTTTCCATTTTCCTTTTAAAGTCAATTTTGCTAAAACAAAGATTATAATTAAACTTGTGGTTACTATAACAATATTTATACAGGGTATTTAAAAAATATATGCCACTGCTTAAAGAGATATTCTTGGGCTAAAAATTAAAAAATAAAATATAATATAAACATAGGTCCAAACAGCTTTATTTTTAAGATACAGTGTGCGAAAAAAAGTTTAGAGTTGGAATTTTTCTTTTATTTTAAAATCGTGCTTTTCGATTTTGGGTACAGTTAGAACATTAATCAAAATATACCTTCTACTAATAAACTTTCGTTACTCTTATGGAACAGTGGCTAGTTTTAGGTGATTTTAATAATTATTATATATAATTTGGTAGATAATTTTTATCGCTGCAGCTTTCGAGATATACTAATTTTAAACTTGCGTGGCACGAAAAGCATTAAATTTTAAATTAAAGACAATTGTAATTTTTACAAAAAATGTCCAAGACTATCCACCCTTTGCTTAAATAATATATATATATATATATATATATATATATATATATATATATATATATATATATATATATATATATATATATATATATATATATATATAATTTTGTGTAATTTACTTGGTGGCTAAAAATGCAGAATGTGATCCTTCAACTCATTTTAGGACTAAAAGTCCATATAAACAGATATGCGCAAGGAGCTTATTTTTGAGATCCAGGGTGTTAAAGTTTTTTAAAAAAAACGGGTTTTTATTAATTTCTTAAATACTCTTTTGCCGATTTTGTTAAAACTTGTTATTTTTAGTAACAAGGAGCTAATTTAACCTTAATTAGATTAAAATTATTAAATTCAGTGATGTGCTGGGAGACACCTTAGCGAATATTATTTCCAAAAAAATTGTATACCACTGCCTTTTTTCCCATTTTGATATTTTTCTTGGATTAAACGACTAAAAATACAACTTTTTCATTGATTGACCCTTTTTCATATCTTGCTTCATTTTCGAGAAAAATAATTTTATTGCATGTCCCTAGATCGCACAAAAAGGCATTGTCGCGATGACTATTTCCCCTTATTTTTTCTATGTCACTGGCGGTTTTCGATTTAAGAAAATCCCATCCGTCTTTAAGTTTTGGGTACCTTTAATTCGATATTTCGCACCATTTAAATATTATTTAACAAATTACTTATTTGTGGAAATAACGAAATTATTCTAATTTACTGAGTAGGCTGGTGCCCTATTTTGTTTTTGAAATATTACATTTGAGCGAATAAGTTACTGTCCTATTTTGACAAGTATTTAAAAACGTGGTAGTTTGTTAAATTGTGAAAGTTTTTTTAATCAATAATAAAAAGAAAATAAGTAAACTATGCCAAGATTTACAAATTCCGAACTAGCAGATATGCATTTTACCTATGGACTTGCTGACGGGAATGCGCTTATGGCAAGGCGGATATATCAAGAGCGGTATCCAAATCGTATCATTCCCAATGCAAGAATGTTTTCGAGAATACACAGGAGACTACATGAAACTGGAAGTCTTTGCATTGACAATAGTTCCAAAGGGGCACATCGCACGGTGAGAACACCAGAGTTAGAGGAAGCAATTTTAAACACAATTGAGGAACATCCAGAAACAAGTACTAGGAAAATTGTGGTAACACTTAATATTTCCCATTTTCTTGTTTGGAAAATACTCGTTGAAAACTTACTATACCCCTATCATATTCAAAGGGTTCAAGCACTACTGCCTCGTGATTTTCCGTTGCGTTTAAATTTCTGCCAATGGTTTTTAGAAAAACTTGCTGAAAATCCTTTATTTGATAGCAAAATACTCTTTACTGATGATGCTAATTTTTCCCGCAATTCCATTCGAAATTTCCATGATAATCATTTATGAGCAGAAGAAAAATTACACGCAATTACGGAGGCACATCATCAGGAGCAGTTTTCCGTCAATCCTCAGGACCGTTCTTTCTTCCAGGACGACTGAATGGACTATCCTACCGCCACTCAATCTTGGCCTCCCAGGTCCTCCGATTTAAATAGTTTAGACAATTTTTTGTGGGGACACCTCAAGACTTTAGTTTATACTACACCGGTTCAAACTGTAGAGGAACTAAGGCAAATAATTATAGTTTCTTGCGAAATCATAAGAAATACTCCTGGAATTTTTGAAAGGGTTCGCCAGTCCATGAGAAGGAGAATTGAATCCTGTATTCAAGCAGAAGGAGGACATTTTCAACAATTTTTGTGATAATTAAATCTGCTAATTTCTTATGTTTTATTTTTTTTTCTTTCCTCAGTTTTAAAAGTTTTTTGATAATTTGTTTGTCCATCTTTCTACATTATTTCGTTGTGATAATTGATTAAAATTAAAAGTTTACATTACATAATACTACCAACTTTATTACGTATTTTTATTTATGTTAATTGTATTTGTATTGTAAACATGTATTAAAATTTAACTTGTTTCTTGTGTAATTTTTTTTGTGCGGTCTAAAGGACATGCAATAAAATGATTTTTTTTTTTCGAAAATGAAGCAAGATACGAAAAAGGGTCAAGCGATAAAAAAGTTGTATTTTTAGTCGCTTAATCCAAGAAAAATATCAAAATGGGGAAAAAGTTAGTGGCATACAATTTTTTTGCCAATAATATTTGCTAAGGTGTCTCCCAGCACGTCACTGGATTTAATAATTTTAATCTAACTAAGGTTAAATTAGCCCCTTGTTACTAAAAATAACACTGCCAAGTTTGAACAAAATCGACAAAGGAGTATTTTAAAAATTAATAAAAACCCGATTTAAAAAAAAAAACTCCAACACCCTGTATCTCAAAAATAAGCTCCTTGCATATCTGTTTATATGGACTTTTAGTCCTAAAATGAGTTGAAGAATCACATCCTGCATTTTTAGCCATCAATTAAATTTTCAACCCCATATATATATATATATATATATATATATATATATATATATATATATATATATATATATATATATATATATATATATATATATATATATATATATATATATATATATATATATATATATATAAATAAATATTTATTTTTCTTGAACCATTTATAATATATTTATTTGTTTTATTTTTGTTTTATTCACCATATTAAACAACAAGTTAGTTAAAATTTACGTTTCGACCCTAGTTTGGGGGCATTTTCAAATTTTTTATTCATTCTTAAAAATCACATAAAAATATTAAAACGTTATACATAAATTACATATATAACTCACAAAACACTTAACAAATAGTGGTTACATTTTAAAAAACAATAACAATCTAAAATTAATAAAATTCAACAAAAAACGATGGATGCAACTATATTTTAATATTTTTATGTGATTTTTAGAATGAATAAAAAATTTGAAAATGACCCAAACTAGGGTCGAAACGTCATTTAACTAACTTGTTGTTTAATATGGTGAACCTAAACCCAACAAAAAAAACAAATAAATATATATATATATATATATATATATATATATATATATATATATATATATATATA
>JAHBCN010007001.1:0-45834 GCA_019359885.1 Listronotus oregonensis
CCTCTATTCCCTCAGAAAGGTTTGGGTTTGAATTCGGAGACTGTGCACCCATTTCAGTTGGGTCGGAATTTCATTGCCTTTCACCCCCTCATGCCCTGGCATCCATTTAAAAAAATCTTTTTTTAAAAATGTCGAAATTCCAGGCAAGCCCCAGTAAAAGTAGCAAAAAGCTAAAGCCTTTAAGGCGGTCACTGCCCATATGATATAGATACTTGCTCCCCGTAGGCCTTTTTGGCACATTCGGTTACATGGTGGGAAATTTTCCTAGGGACTTTGCGAGCCCATTTGGGCCCGTACACGTACATGGGAAAAAATTATCGAAATCACACATTATTTGGGAGAAAATTTTCATGCAAAAAGGTTATTGGTAGTTTAAAATTTGGTCATGGGCGGAAACTGCTCATGTTTTTTTGCCCAAACTGTTTTTAAATATTGTGGGAATAACCCACAAAGATTATAAGTTTTTTTTGCCCTTAAAATTAAGAGAAAAAAAGTAATGTTTCACAATTTTATTTTTTAAAGCTCAAGTAAGCCAATTGTTACTTAAGATTTTATAATATCTAGTTGTTTAAATAGTTTCCATATGTAACAACTTTAGAATTCCAGCTCGAGAAATAAATCACCCTGTATATTTGGGTTTACATACCGTTGAAAGGTAATTTTTTAAATTTAAAAATTGGTTAAAACTTTTTTAATAAATGACATTTATAATTGTGTATTCAAAATTTAAGTAACAAACAATGTATTTAAATTTTGTAAAAACTAATGAAAATTTAAAAAATAAAAAGTAATAATTCAAACGGTATTTTTTTTTTTTAAGATTTACTTAAAAAAACCGTATCAACAGGGTGATAATTCAGTTTAACTTTAGTTTATAATAATTAATTTTTTTTTTTTTTTAATAATGAATAATTTATGATAGTCCCTACTTTAAAATATAACAAATTATTTTTTAAAAATGGTTTGATGTAGTAATTTTTTTGTGGTAATTGTCTCGAAAGTTGCATCAACCCCGATTTTAACCAAATTTGGTATACAGGGTTTTTTGGGAGCTGATCACGAATCTAAAAAAAATATCGGCACGCTTTTTTGCACAGAATTTTAAATTTTTTACTTTAAAATTTGGGCACACAATATTTTTTAAATACCTTTTAAAAACCTTTTTTTATATTTATTTTATACCTTTTTTTTTTAAATTCAACCTTCACTTTCAAACCCCACAAACATGTTAACCTGGGGAGTTATTCAGCAAACATGGCCGTACATTTTGAAAGCGAATTTTTGCAATTAAATGAAAAAGGGGTAAAATAAAAATTAAAAAAATTTTTTTTTTAAAAAGTGTTTATAAATATTAGGGCCTTTTAATGTAAAAATCATAAATTTTTGCAAAAGAAGGGGAAATAAGTGAAATCTTTCAAGACAATTACCCTTTTTTTATATAGTGTATTTGGATGTATTCGAAAACAATTGATTTGCGTAATATTTTCGCAATCCATCTTTTTTTTCCAACCCGAGCTTATATGTTAATCCTTGTGGTTTTCATTCAAAAACCCAGGATAAACTAATTTGTTAGACTAAGAAAAAATTAACTGTTTTTTTTTTAGTTCAAAATAAGTCATAAAATAGCACGGTATAATAAATTCTTTATAAAAAACAAATTTTTAAATTTTATGAATTTTTTTTGGTATTTAATAAAGTTATTTTTTAAAAATTAAAAAAACTCCAGAAGTATTTTGGGCATATCTTATAACTTTTTTTTTACAGAACCGGGGTTGTTCTTTTTTTTTTTTTTCTTAAGACTGCTTATTTGGAAGCCTGTACAGGGTGTTAAATATCCAATTTTAAAAATGTAGTCACTACAGATATCAACATAATTTGTTTTTGAACTTTAGAGCCCCCTGTGTTGCCTGTACTGCATGAGTTTGGGTTTTCAAAAAGTTAATTTTAAATTTAATTCAAGCAATCTGAGGCGCTAAATGCTGTAAGACTTTGGTATTAGAAATTGTGTGAGTATAAGTCCTCAAAGTATACATGTTTGTCCAGTTAAGTTAACTTTAAAAAATGGTTAAGCATAGACTTGTTTATTATATCTTACCAAATATTAAAGCAATTTTAAGCTTTCTCAATAAACCAATCCAAAGGTTGCAAACCTTGCATATATCTATAATTTAATATTAAATACTAACAGATTATGATTATATCTCGGACTAAAAAATTTGCATGTGTAGATTCACAGAAAGAGTTTTAAAATCCCCCTGTATCCGTGACTCGGGCTGTTTTGTAGCATAAATTTAATAACTAAAAAATTTTTAAAGGTAAAAAAATCAAACCGCTTTGACTTTTTTTCGGTTACAATATCTTATTAGTAAAGATATTTTTACTGCTTCTAAAGACTATATTATATTAATTAAAGTAATAATAACCCTTTTTAAAAGTTTTTAAACCACTTTAGTATAATTGGCTTGTTATTGTATCAAAAAAAAAAATATTTCTAATGAAATATCGTAATGGTGAGGCAAAACAAACTGTCGATGACGTTGGCGTCGTTCAATTTCCCGGGTTTGGTCTTAATGGTCAGAGCAATAATTAAAAAAAAAAACCGCTTGAGGCGTTAAAGCTTCCTGCAACGATGTGTATTTTTTAAATTTAAAAAAAAAAATTGAAGTTAAAGGGATTTGTACGGGGTCCGGCCCTTAAATCTTCAGGTATCTGTTTTTTTGATAAAATCTCATTTTTATGGTTAGTACGTAAGAGAATAATAGATTACACCATACTCCGGCTTAGGACATTCGGTATATAAATTTGAGCTGAAAAAGAGGAAAAATGTTCAAAACATAATTAAAAATAACATTTCAAAATTCCCCATCGTTCCGGTACATGGAAAAAAAAAGACTCGAGGTCAAAGGAAAAAAAAAAAGTTTTCGCAATTTTCTTTTAAAACGTTAAAATTTTTGTAAAAATTCCCCAAACCAAAAAATTTTAGATCATGAAATTTTTTAAAAATAGGTGGAATATTTTTTCCTAAAGCCACCGTTCCTGTGATATAACGGTTTAAAAAGTTTTAAGCGTCATTCTATGCATAAGTACGTCACGTATCTCTGTAGCTGTAATATAAGGAAAAATATTTTTCTATCGGTGATTGTAACTTTATTAAAAAGTTTATCGACTTTCGCAAAATGTCAAAATCATGTACTGTTTTTTACACGCAATAACTGGCTGCGATACGACATCTACATTTTATAGGAGGGGTAAAACAATAGTTTTTAAAATGTTTGAAAAACAAGATTTAGTTCAATGTGCTGAAATTTTTTAAAAAAGTAATTCAATTCCACAAGAAGTTATCACCAACGGAATTCGCTTTCTTCTTTGAAACTCCTAAAAAAACTTCCTGCTTAGATAAGTATCGATATGCATGTTTTGTTAAAAACATTCGTAATAAAAAACAAGTGCAATTAGCTTGTGTTCCTTCAACCTCAGTTGCTGCTTATCAACATTTTTTCGGGTTTATTACCAAGTTTAAGTGTGGCTTGGTTATCAGCTAGATCCAAAAGATTGGGGTTGGTCGATAATATATTAGAACAAATTCAGACATTGCTCCCACCTGCGCCGAAAAAACTGATAAACACAATTTTTTGCAACTGTAAAAAGGGATGCAGTGCTAAATGTGGTTGCAAAAAAGTTGGACCGTTTTGTTCTTTGGCATGCACGATTTGTCAAGGCCGGTCGTGTTCTAATGTTAAATCACCAAGAGCAAAGGATTCGTTTAATACTGACGAACAGACATGCGATAATTCGCTATTGACGCAATTCACTTACACTTTGGATAAAGAACAAGAAGATCAAGAAGAAGATAAAGAAGATCAAGAAGAAGAACAACAAGAAAAAGTAATTGTAGATTACAAAAGTTGTAGAAGATTAAAAAACTTTGAAAATAAGTTAACTTATAGCGGCAATCAATCAATTGTAAAAAATGACAAAACTAATAATGCAAGATCATCATGTGTCATATTGTGAGATTGAGATCTACTTAGGCATGAGTTAAAGCAGTTAAAGTAATTGGCACAGAAATATGTGCAGGGTATTCCAAAATGTTCTTCGCCCTCGAAGCACTTTAAACAAATGGTCGCCTGTTTTTTAGAAAAACCTGTCACGTGGCAAAACTGCCTTTAATTGAACATAAAATGGTTCATTTTCAACGTAGACAGCCATTTGTTTGCTTAAAGTCCTCGATAAAATAAGGAAAACAAACAAGCGCCGTCCGATCATTCTTCATCAAGACAATGCGAGCTGAGCATAAAAAAAAACGAATTATTTGCTTATCTGTTGTGTAGTCCGGATATAGGACTAAATGAATGATAATTTTTAGTAGCGAAAAGTTTTTATTAGCGGAAAAAAAAACTTCGAACTGTCGGCGTCTGCCAATGCAATTTTACTGCACTACGTTAATTTATGTAAATTTATTACCATTAATTAAAATATCGTAAACACCAGTTTCCAAGGCACAAAAAAGGTGAGTGATGTCTTATTTTTAATTAACTTTAAGCCTAATATTTTGTAAACTTCATATTCCCCTAAGTAAAGATAGTTATTAAATCTAATGTTGACATTTGGTTACAATCGCAGTTTTAAAAGAAGTGTGAATCGTTATCTAAAATATTGTAACAAAAGTTTAAAATATATCTTCGTACTACGAGCAGCAAGAACTTACCAATTTCATGTATGCACAATCTTGCTCTAATTAATAATAAGCGGAAAATTACAATTTTTTATTTGTTTATTCCATTATCTTGTTTTGTATTAGAGTAGCGTCAATAAAACTGCCAAAATTTGGAAGTCCTTAATAACAACTCCGATTTTAATATATATATTTTTTTTAATAATTTTGTTTTTCCGTATTATTCAAAATCAGGAACCGTTTGATTTTTCATACTTTCTAAGTTATCGTGAACTTTAATTTCTGAAAGCAGAAATTTTACTCAATTGCCAGACTATAATAATTGCTTATAAGATATTTTTGTATAATAGTGACATTAAATAAATATACATAACAAAATTAAAAATTTATATATTTCTTTAGGATTTAAATAAACATATTCTATATTAGATATTTAATAAAATATGATATTAAAACACATTTTATTAAAATTAGAGCTGTTTTTGAGCACTTCCAACTAAAATGCTTTATTGAGGCTACTATTATGACAATTTAATGTGTGTTTTGTTGTTCGAGTGGTGAAGGTGTTTATTTTTATGTATACGCTTGCCAGATTCCGAAAATGTTTTATTATAAACTGGTAAATTATTTGATACTTTGAAGAAAAATTAATTGCAGAAAAAGTATATTCCGTGGATTGCAGATTTCTCTTTTGTCTAATACAAATCCAAAAAGGAAATATATAAGTTTTTAAATATTAAAAAAAATACATTTTGTAAAAGTGCATTAATCGTAAAGTACCTGTGGATAGCAACAACCATTAAGAGATTTTTATTTATCTACTGCTATTTACTAACACTGTTTTACATTTTAATTTTTCTTGCTATTTCCTGATATTTTTTGGGGGGGAGGGGTTTTGTATCCACTGTAATGAGCTCAACTTGAATATATACTCGATTTATACCTATCATTCATAGAAAAGGAATCAAGTAAATTTTACCAAAAATTTAAACACAATTAAATTACTTTTTGTATAACATATACTTCATGTTGTATCAAATAAAGTATAAGATAAATAAATTATTTTGTTTCCTCTTCTCGCTTGCATTTAAAGAGATCGGTTTCACGCATGTTTAATGTCAATTTTTCACTTTACTACTTCTTCATTTAAGCATTTTGCTGATATATATGGCCGTGTTTGTCTAAAACTGCACCAAAATTGTAAGAGAGTTCAAATGGAAATAAAAGAAGAAGCTTAAGTACCATGTTGCAACCTAAGGTCTTGTAAAATTGAATAAGTTCTTCAACTAGATCAAGTTCCAGTCCATATACTATTTTCTTTTGCTGAACCGTCAGTGTCTGCTAATGCTAATGCACTACCTTAATTCATGTAAATGCATTATCAATAATTAAAGTATTGTAAACACCAGTCCCCAAGGCACAAAATATGTGATATCTCGTTTTTAATTAATTTTTAGCATGGCATTTTGTAAACTTTATATTCCCTTAAGTAAAGATAGTTATTTAATTCAATGTTGGTATTTAGTTACATTCGCTATTTTAAAAGAAGTGTAAATCGTTATCTAAAATATTGTAACGAAAGTTTAAGATATCCTCATAGTACGAGTAGCAAGACCTTCCTAATATCAGGTATGAACAATCTAGCACTAATTATTAATAAGCTAAAAATTACAATGTGTAGGGAATGTCAAATATCAAAAAAACTAAACGGTCACTAACCAAAACTAACAACTTTGGTTTCTGATTAAAACAAATCATTTTGGTTGGCTTCATTTGTTCCGGTTTTTGCTAACCAGAACGCAGCAAAGTGGAAAATTTTGATTAGTGCTCGTTTAGTTTATTTTAAATTTGACATTTAGTGGAAAATGTTGACATTCCCCAAAATCGATCTTTCACGGTAACATATTGGCACGGTGCGCGATGAAAACGACATCTGACGGCTGCCTAAAAATCATGCTTAAAAGGCATGGGAAAGGTGTAAGATTTTTTTATAAAATGTATTTATTTTTTGTTAAAAAATATCTATATAAACCTGGTCAGCCCTGGAAATGACTGTTGGATAACATAACATACCGGGGGGTGCGTCACTGAGCGGAACATAGGAAATCCCATGTAAATTTTAAAGGGGTCAATTATTGGCTCCCCTTTACATTTTACAGAAAAAATGTAAGATAATTTTTTAAAAAGACCTCGTGCCAAGTTTCAAAAAATTTTAAGTAGCGAATCTTGAATTATTCAATTAAATGTAATTGCAAAATAACCAAATTTTTAGTTTAGGTAAAACCAAACAATGATTATTGTCCCTGACATGAGGAAAAGTGTCAATAAATCAGTGACAGTCGGTATTTGAAAAAAATATACGAATTATTCAATCGACGAAAAGGTATCCATAATTAAGTGGCATTATGCGGGAAACAGTTTTAGAGCAGTATCTGAAATGTTTTCAGTTTATTTCCCCACCAAGCCCATTCCGTTCATTTAAACTATTAAACGTATTGTCAGTAAGTTCGAGTCCAAAGGTACCGTAATGAATAATTGTAAATGTTCAACTCAGGATATCGAAAATAGAGCCGAAAAAAGATAGAACAGAGATCAGAAAACAAAATGGTTAATAGGAGGGTTCTTGGGCAAGAGGTAAATAAACATCATACAACGAACGGTATTGCGTACTTTGAAAAAAACATAAATATTATTTATATAAATTTTAAAATTATCAAGAGCTGCAAAAAGAAGATAAAGAGTGAAGAATGGCATTTTGTTCCGAAATGATGGAAAGAGCAAATAACGATAGAATTTTTTTTTAAATATTTGTTTTACTGATAAATATATATTCACTCTCAAAATAAACCGATGCACATAAAAACATGAACCAAAAAATTAAACTGCAGAAAATGAATGGTTCTTAACGAATATTGACCTTTTTAAAAAAATTGGTAACGTAATTATTCCACAGGGTATTTTAAAATTAAGGTCATGAAGCAACCATTCAATTAACCCTGTATAGTGACTAAAACGCGAACATTTATTAAACGACTAAATAGGTGGATTAAAATTGATCATTTTACCTAAAGTTTTCTAAAAAATTTATGAAAATCAGCCTAAAAATAAAAAAGTTGTGATTCCTCAAATGTTACCAAAAATTTCACTGTTGCGTTTTTTTTTGCACCTGAGTGTAGATGAATTTTAAAGACCATAAGGTTTTTGTTACAGACCTAAATAGTCACCCAGCTTAACTTGGCAGGATTATATTGCATTACGATCAACTCAAAAAGTAGCTGGCTCCGACATTTTCTCTATTCACAATACATAAGACTCTATAGACACTAAAGTCAGTTCTGCAGACACTCATAGGCGTGCGCAGGGTAAAGCTGGTGTGGGTGCCGAGATAATAATAATAAAAATAATAGTAATAATAATAACATTCCTGATACTGCTTGTCGACAGCAACCAATAACATTCCTGATACTGCTTGTCGAGCTTGTCGACAGCAACCCGAAACACTAATGCACTTATTGTCAGCTTGTCCAGTGCATGCTGTAAGTGGTTACATCCACCGACATAACGATGTGCTACGGGTACTTTATTATCACCTCAGACTATTGGCATCGACGAAATAGCAATTTTGCCATTTGCTCCCAGCCATATCGAGGCAGTAGTGGAAAATGACAACTGACGCATATATTGGAATTATGCATTCCCAACTACGCATCAAATTCGCGCCAATAAACCTGATATCGTTCTCCTTGATAAAAGAAATAACTCTATGTATGTCATTGAGTTCTTCGCCCCAGCGGAAACTAACATCGATATAAAGGAACGGGAGAAACGAGCCAAATATCAGAATCTACTTGGCGAACTTCGTTCTGAAAATGTGTTGGGGAGCTGAAGTGTATTCCCGCATGTCAACATTCACCCGAACAACTATGATGAAAATGCAGAAATCTGTTGTCCTGGGTCCCTTCGTTTACTGAGCCAAATGAATTTGGCCGAAGATCACTGACCGAGCGGACGCGGGAAGTTCTTCGATACGGATGGCCTTCCGCATGACGCCCTGGGATACGTCATGTCGGATCTTTCTAAAATAAAATAATGAAGTAAATAAAACTGGATACGATACATTTCATACATTTAATCTAAGGATGATAAAGATTTTTAAATCGAACCTTATCCAAAAATAATTTTCATATTTTAAATACAGTAATCTTTTTCAGACATAAGTGGGGGCCACGGCACCCACTCGTGCCCGCCTATGCAAACACTCCTTGATTAATTAACCTTTTTCTTTTTAACAGTCGCAAATCATTAAAAAACTTCAGAAAAAGACAGAAAGAAACGGTACAGGGCAAGAAACGAATAAGTCTTTTTCTCTTGTTACGTCAAATCCGAAAGTTGTTCGCTAAGGCTAAGCGGGAAATTTGAATTTAACGCAATTTGTCGGCCCGCATTTATCCATTTTTTTCTTTTTTCTAATTTGCAACTAGTAGTAGGAAATGTATAAAATTTGCAGTAACTTTTTCTGCCAGTATTCTTACATGCAACTACACAACAAATATGATGCACCATGTTTAATATTTTTATCTAATTGTTTACATTTCTTTTACATACAAATATAATATTGTAGCATTAAAAGTATAAAGGAGAATCATATATTTACAAATTGTAACATTCATGCGTAAAAATTAACTAATAATTGTTAATAATGTGTATTTTTTATTTTATTCACAAATCTTGGAATTAAATAACTAGGTTAGCTTTTAAGGTTTCCTTTATTACAAACCTTTATAGTAGAAAGTTCCTTTGGCGAAAAAAACTACGAACAGTCAATGCCTGCTAATGCAATTTTACTGCACTAAACTAATTCATGTAAATCTATTACCATTAATTAAAGTATTGACAACATCAGACTACAAAGCACGAAAAAGGTGAGTGATCTTGTTTTTAATTAACTTTGAACCTGATATTTTGTAAACTTTATATTTCCTTAAGTAAAGATAGTTATTTAATTCAATGTTGATATTTTGTTACATTCGCAGTTTTAAAAGAAGTGTAAATCGTTATCTAAAATATTGTAACGAAAATTCAAGATATACCCTCATACTACAAGTAGCAAGAACTTACTAATATCATATAGGAACAATCTAGCACTGATTAGTAATAAGCTAAAAATTACATTGTAGTGAATGTCAAATATTTAAAAAAAGAAACTGAAAGCTCACTAACCAAAACTAACAACTTTGGTTTCTGGTTAAAATAAATTATTTTGGTTAGGTTCATTTGTTTCGGTTCTTGGTAACCAGAACGCAGCAAAGTGTATAATTTTAATTAGTAGTATTTAGTTTATTTTAAAATTTCACATTTACCTGGTCAGCACTGTAAATGACATTGGATAACGTTATATATAAAATAAACTACATATTTTAAAGATGAGTTTTAAAGATAATAAAGTTTTTGTTAGAGACTAAATAGTCCCCCAGCTTAACTCAGCAGGAAAATATTGCATTACGATTAAGAAAACAAACATCCTATTATTAGAAGGAAAGATTACTTCTTGGATAAACCTTATCAGATACGAACCAGTCGCCGGTAAACGTAATTTAAAATAAAAATACGACATAATCAAAGACCAGAACGATATTATGAATGATGTTATAAAAGGATGCGCAGTTTAAATTTTAAAGGCATTTTAAGCAATAGTACAATAATTGAAGAATTATATAACTAAAAATTAGCCGTTAGGGTTTCTACATTACAAACCTTTTTGTAAAGTTTCTTTTAGCGGAAAAAAACTACGAACAGTCAATTCCTGCTATAGTACAATAATTGTTAAGAATGATTTTTTGTTATACCTTGGTCCCAACAAAATAGATATATCCACTTAAGAAGAAGTTGCTTTCTAGTGTTACATACAAACATAAATAGGCTATGTCAGAATAACTTTTGGTTAAATTTCCTATTTGAAAATCGGCGTAATTTTAGGAATGTTTATGCAATAACTCAAAAACTAGCGGGCGTCCTCAAAAATCGGCAATTGGTCCAATAAGTAAAAAATCACCTGACAAACTTATGAGTCTAGGGCTTTTTTAATATACTTAACAGTAATATATACTTTACTTGCTTAAAGGCTTTATAGCAATTTTCTCTATTCACAATCACAGAAGACTACACAGACACTAAAGTCAGTTCCGCAGACACTCCTTGATTACTTAAGCTTTTTCTTTTTAAACGTCGCAAATCATTAAAAAACTTCAAGAAGAGACAGGAACACGGCAAGAAACGAGTAAGTTTTTGTTCTTGTTACGTCAAATACAAAAATTGTTCGGCTAAGCCCGAAACCCGAAAGTCGTTCGGCTAAGCGGGAGATTATTAAATTTGCAGTTACTATTTCCGCCAGTATTCTTACATTCAACTACACAACAACCATTAGTCGAGGAAACGTAGCACAAAAATAGGCCTTACGAGGGATTTTTTGTGCAGTAAGATGGATTTAAATGCGGTTTTTTGCAATCGATTCGTATGATAATTTCCGAAATGCATTTTAAAATTTACAATAATAAAAAATTTATAACGAGGGAAATAACTACGGAAATAGGCCCGACTTTGTTACTTGGGGCTTTTCGAGGTCGCTGAACACGAATATAAAATTATCAAGAGCCTACGGAGTACCTGGTACCCGCTAAGGATGGGGTAGAAGTCGTCTTCTGGAGTTATACAATTTCTCTTAATATCAGCCCAATTTTGTTACTCGGAGGTTTTCCAAGTCGCTGAACACAAATATGACATTGACAAGGACCTACGAAATACCTGGTGCGCGCTAAGAATGGTGTAAACGTCGTCTTCTGAAGTTTTACGACAAATTTTACTAATATCGGTCCAATTTCTTTACTCGGGGGTTTTTTGTGGTTGCTGAAAACGAATATAATATTGACAAGGGCCTCAAAAGCCTACCTCCAGAAACAAAATTGGTCTGATATTAAAAGGAACTGTCGTAAAACTCCAAAAGACAACGTTTACACCATTTTTATTGCGCACCAGATACTCCGTAGACCCTTGTCAATGTCAGATTTGTGTTCAGCGACCACAACAACCCTTCGAGTAAAGAAATTGGGCTAATACTAGGAGGATTTGTTGTAAAACTCCAGAAGACGACGTTTCATCATCCTTAGTACGCACCAAGTACTCTGTAGGACCTTGTCAATGTCAGATTTGTGTTCAGCGACCCCAAAAACCTCCGAGTAACAAAATTGGGTTGATATTAGAAGGAATTGTCGTAAAACTCCAGAAGACGACTTTTATGCCATCCTTAGCGCGCACCAGGTATACGGTAGGCCCTTGCAAAAGTCATATTCGTGTACAGCGACTGAAAACCCCCGAGTAACAAATTTGGGCTTATTTTCATCATTATTTACCTAGTTATAATTTTTTTATCATTGCAAACTTTTAAATGCATTTCAAAAATACCATTTTATTATTGTACAAAGAAACTTTTTCATTTCCCATTAATTAAATTTGTACACAAAGTTTATGGACGTTCATACGAATCGAATGCAAAAAACCGCATTCAAATCCATATTACCGAACAAAAAATCCCTCGGGAGTTTCTTCGTTTCCTCGACTATATTATGCACCATTTTTAATATTTTTATTTAATTGTTTACATTTAAATCAAGCATAATTTAACGAAAATTTGACCACAGCGAGCGCTGCAATCGATTCGGCTGTCCCAACCATAGACTCCGGTCCCTGCCAATATAATATTGCGGCTTTAAAAGTATAAAGGAGAATCATATATTTACAAATTCTAACATTGATGCGTAGAATTAACTAATAATTGTTAATAACGTGTATTCTTGATTTTATTCCCAAATTTTAGAATTGTATAACTAAAAATTAGCCGTTAGGGTTTCTACATTACAAACCTTTTTAGTAGAAAGTTTCTTTTAGCGGAAAAAAACTACGAACAGTCAATTCCTGCTAATGCAATTTTACTGCACTACCTTGATGCATGTAAATCTATTACCATTAATTAAAGTATCGTAAACATCAGACTACAAGGCACGAAAAAGGTGAGTGATATCTTGTTTTTAATTAACTTTAAGCCTGATGTTTTGTGAACTTTATATTCCCTTAAGTAAAGATAGTTATTAAATTCAATGTTGATGTTTGGTGTAGTTTCGGGCTACTGTTTAAACATCGTTTCCCTAATGGACTTTGACAGTAGGTTCGCTTTTATTATTCAAAGTTTAGATGTGGGTTAGACTAAAGTCGTAGTTAAACTGACTTTAAGTACATATATATTGTCAGACTAGGAAGAAAATAAACGACATATTCTGACATATTCTCAAACAGTTGTGCTTTAAGCAAACAGCTTTAATTTTCAAAAACTTTTTTTAATAAATGTATTAATTTCATTTACGGTGGATTTATACTAATATTATAAAGAGGAAAGATTTGATTGTTTGTTTGTTTAAATTGAATAGGCTCCGAAAGAACTAGAGCGATTTAAAAAATTCTTTTGCAATTAGAATCCTACATTATCCCTGATAAACATAGGCTAGAAAAGAATTGTAGGAAACTTAACCCCTAAAGGGAATGAATGGGGGGTAAATGTTTGTATTAAACTTTATCATTTCTGATTATGATTAAAAATGATCTGTTTTAAAAAAATCATATTACATCTGTTGGGGAGGTTAAAATGGGAATGGTTGTACAGAAAAATTGTCGTTTTAGAGTTGTAAACATGGGAGTTGCTGGAAACTTCCCCAAAGGGAATGAATGGGGGGTGAATGTTTTATTAAACTTCATCATTTCTGGAATTAGAAGTGGGATTTAGGCTTTTGATTACGATTAAAAATAATCTTTTTAAAAAAAATTATATTACATCTGTTGGGGGATTACAATGGGAATGAAAGTTATTTGTACAGAAAAAAATTGTCATTTTTGAAGTTGTAAATATGGGAGTTGCTAATTAAACTTATGATTACCCAGAAAAATGGAAGACTTTAGCAAAAAAGTAATTTAGGAAATTCCCTCCCCTAAAATGGTAGAATGGGGGGGGTTAAATTTTATATGGAACTTCGTCATTTCTGGTTTCAGAAGTATGAAAATTGTTATGTGGGTTATTAATTACGATTAAACATTATCTATTTTAACATTTTGGAATAACACACCTTGGGGGTAAAGTTTATATAGAAAAATTGTAATTTTTGAAGTTGTAAATATGGCAGTTGGTAATTCTTAGCCAGAAAAATAGGAAACTTTAGTTAAAACAGTATTTTAGAAAACTTTTCCCCTAAAGGTATCGGCAACTCTTGTTGCCACCGTATGGAACGGGATCCGAAGCTAGGATGAACACAAGGCTTTAACTCAAGGTGTTAGCATACAGGGCGACCTCTCAGAGTATCTAGCCTTACTGCGGTAATGCGGGGCTCTGCCGTGGTGGACTATTACTTTCCTAGCTCCAAACAGAAAGCGGACAGAACCGCTTTCATAGGAAAAAAGTGACTTAGGTGCCCTGACCGAAACGGATAAATCCGTTTCGAGTGGTGCCACTCAAGGTCACAAGCAGACAAAGGTGCGAAGACCGAAACGGGTGAATCCTTTTCGTAAGATGCCCCTGAAGTCACCGGCTCCTGTTTCACGGGGAAGGGTTAATCCATCCCGAACAAGCAGGTGCTTAGAGAGGGTTCCCTGAATCCAAACAGAAGGCGGACAGAACCGCCTTTATAGGAAAAAGGGTTCCCTGGCTTTAAACAGAAAGCGGATAGGACCATTTTCATAGGATAAGGCCGGAGATGCGGCCTCAGAAAGAACATCTGGTTCTTGTAACAAGGACCTGGTAGCTACCAACCTCATTAGACCGGGAGAGGAGAGCATGATGGATCTAATCGTCTGCTCGTTATACATTCCAGGAGACAGGGACACCAGGACACATCAGAACACATTGTGCTCGTGTCCGGTAGCGACACAGTAAGAGTAGATGTAAGAACTCTCTCATAATCTGGTATCGGGTTTATTAAAAGTCCGATCCTATTGGGAGAAATATAAAAAGGTGTGAGCCACAATAGACCGAGCGGTCGCAGTGGAGGGCGTAAAAAGTCCACTCACTTTAAACCTACCTACCTACCTACCCCTAAAGGAGTAGAATGGAGGGTGAAGGTTTAGATCGAACTTTATCATTTCTGGACTTAAAAGTATAAAAATTGGTAGAGTAATTGTCAATAGTAAAGAATACTTTGACGTCATCGTTGGCTGCGCGAATAAACTGAGAGAGTGGTCTCTCCGTCTTTCTTTGCAGCAGGTTTCGATATTAAATGGCAGTGGCGGCGTGCGGTTCAGATGTTTAATTATGGAAATTGTTGAAATAATTACGTTTTTAATTTTTTTAATGAATTTTAATCAGTAAATATTGATGATTATTCAAAATATATTTTTTTAAATATTTTTAGTAGATGATTTTTTTCAAGCTTTGTCAATAAAATTGCTTACCATTTTCAGACAATAAAGCATTTTGAGTTTGTTTAACAAATGTGTATGTTTCTTTTAATTTAACTAAGATTCCTATTTGTCTCATTTTTACAAGAAATAAAATATTAATTTTCATACAAACAATAACTTCCAAACACTTACCTACTTCTTAAAGATCGTTTCCAGTATTTTCTAAATTTTTCGCTAATTTTCAAAAAAAACTTTTTTTTTTAGTGTAATTTAACAAATTGTGTTGTGATAAATGTGATTTGAGTAAATTACTAGCAGCTAATATATTTTTACCCCACCCAGCACCCCTATTCGCTCCCCTGTCCCGCAAGATTGAAAACTAAAAAAATAAGAAAAATATAGGATATTTTCCATCTGCGTAGGTAGGGTTTTATTCCGGGTAAGTACTAGAATTTGTCTATATAATTTTTTTTTAAATCGCTAAAATAGCACAAAACCGTTTTGTAAACAATTTCCAAAGAATCTACTGTAAAATATACTTTTAAATAAAATGAAATTGAAGAAGGCGCTTCGGAACAGGAACTCACCAAACAGACACAACAATTAATAAAACACACATAAAAGTTCAAAGATAAACACACAATAATTTTAGTTTCGTAATATTCACATCAATATAAACAAGCTACCGATGCCGATGTCCGGATAGTACACAATGCACTGACCCACGTGTTGCTGCCTCGGTGAATATCGGTTTGAGCGCATTTGACGTCATTGTACTCTTTACTATTGGCGAAGACTCTAATGAGGCTATTGATAAGGATTAAAAATTATCTGTTTTCACATTTTTGGAATTCCATCCCTTGGGCGGTTAAAATGAGGATGAAAATATTATTAAAAAAATTGTTATTTTTAAAGTTCTTAATAAGGAGTTGATAATTAAGCTTTAAAAAAACTTACCCATAAATGGGTACAATGGGGGAGGGGGAGGGGGTAAAAGTGTGTATGGAACCGCATTCATATTACAAAATAATAAAAAATAAAATACGATAAAATAAAAATTGTTCAATCGCACGACGCGCGGTACACCGCGTAGTGTGTGACGGAACAAGAAGTGAGGTGAGCGTAATGTAATGTGACGCAATTGAGTAGGAAGGGAGGAAGAAGTAATATTTCGCAAAAACGAAAAAAAAAACAAAACAGCCAAAATTGTGTAGACCAAGCGAGCAAAGCCGCGGGCGAAATGTGAGTATTAAATAATTCAAAATACAAAGTATTATAAATTTGAGCACATAAAGTTTGAAATTGGATATAATAATAAAACAAAAATATATTATGTTGATTAAGAAAAATTCTAAAATATTCCTTTTAAAGAAAGGGGTCATTTTTTAAAATTTTTTCTTATGGGCGCAATGTTGGATTTTAAGTAGGTAAATACTGCTCCTTATTCTAATTTCAGCAATGTATACCATGTTATACTTTCATAACTCATAACCTTATTTATTTTCAAAAAATTATTATCGGTGTAGTTGGCCTGGATTTCGGCGAAGGCTTTTTGGTTTTTGTCGATAATAAATGTCAGTGTTGGTTAAAAGAGATTTGCAGGTTTTCTAAAGAGATTATTAAGAAAAAAAATATGTTAAATCTGCATTACAAATTCAAAAGAAATTGTACAATAACGGGGCAAATGTACTTAGAACTGTGTATATTTAAAAAGGCAACAACCGCATAGATATACACTCTTACTTTGTGGAAATCAAATTTGACGAATATCTGAATAATTTACCCCTTGCAAAATATAACGGATTTTGGTTCCAGCATGACAGAGCCTCTGCACACAATACTAGAGCAATCTCTGAATATTTAATGATTTAGATTTACGCATGGGTAATGCGAGATCTATTGGGTGACTGGCAAGGTCATCTGACCTTACGGTTGTGAATAGGTTTTTGTGGGGCACTTTAGAAAACAGACACACAGAAACACTTAGATCAGATATATTTCTAGGGCTGTTAATAGTTTAATAATTAGACGCGTGCGTATATGTATTCAAGAGGAACGTTCTCATTTTGAATACTTGCTTCCTTGTTACTGAATTCATTGGAGAGCAAAGGCTAATTTTTCACAAATTATTTAAAAAAATCCTGACTTTAAAAAATGTTTATTACATGAAAATATTAATGTTTAATAACAAAATTGATCAGACCGTCTATGGAACAAATAGTAATAGTGGAAGGGGCGGTGGAAGCACTTTACAAATTCTTTTTTGTTTTTATGAAAATATTTTGTTTTAACCCTTATACAACTTTCTGTATGTCAGACGTTACTCTCCATCCTGATATTTAATGCAAAAGATGTCTAATGAGCGGTAATCGCCCCTTTCAAAACGTACTAAAAGGACCTACTAAAGAAATTAAGTATTTATGCGTGATGAAACCCGAAACCTTTGTGGATTTATTAATACCCATCCCAAAGTCAAAATATTTTATTTATTTTTAATCTTGGTAAAAGTAATAAGGGTTTAACCACCAGTATACTATAATCTGGTCATTTTTAATTGAAAAAAACATCTCGTAAGTGACCATGATTACTGACTTTTTGAACCAATGAAACACATTTTTTGTTAAGCTGTTATTCTCGATCAAAAATGATTATAGTATAGGTTACGAAAAAGTACTGCCAGTTTTTAAAAATTTGGTAACTGGGAGGTTTTAGGTATACGAAATGAAATAGATTTTAACAGTGTTTCCACAATTTTCAACGACAGTTTTGCGCTACACGTAATATTTTTTTTATTTTAAATGGAACGTTATATTTATTTTTATTGCAATAAATTGAGCGTGCCAAATTTACTAAGATCACAAATTTTCATAATTCTATTTTTACTAGTTACTGAGATATCGCAACACCGCATTTTTATTAAAAAGTACCCCGACGCTTAAAACCGCTAAAGCTGCAATAACAAAATTTGATAACTGAGGGTTTGTCGGGTTGCGGAATTGAACACTGATATGGACAGTGATGCCAAATTTTTCAGTTTCGCGCTACATGTAATCATTTTGTTATCATAAATGTCCTATTTATTTTTGCCAAATTTGGTAAGATTCCAAATTTGCAAAGTGTTATCTCTACTAGTTACTGAGATATGCCAACATGATATTTTCAGAAAAAATAACTAGATTATTCTATTTGAGCTAGGTAGGTAGGTAGGTTTAAAGTGAGTGGACTTTTTACGCCCTCCACTGCGACCGCTCGGTCTATTGTGGCTCACACCTTTTTATATTTCTTCCAATAGGATCAGACTTCTAATAAATCCGATACCAGATTAGGAGAGAGTTCTTACTCTCCTACTCGTGTCGCTACCGGACACAAGCACAATATGTGTTCGGATGTGTGCTGGTGTCCCTGACTCCTGGAGAGTATGACGAGCAGACGGTTAGATCCGTCATGCCCTCCTCCCCGGTCTAGTGACGTGGGTAGCTACCAGGTTACAGGTTACAGCAACCAGATGTGTTTTCTAACCACATCTCCGGCCTTACCCTTGTTCGGGATGGATTAGCCCTTCCCCGTGAGACAGGCGCCGGTGACTTCAGGGGCACCTTTCGAAACGGATTCACCCGTTTCTGTCGGCGCACCTTTGTCTGCTTGTGACCTTGAGTGGCACCTCTCGAAACGGATTTATCCGTGTCGGTCAGCGCACCTTTGTCAGTGTTTTCCTATGTTTGGAGCTAGGGAAGTAATAGTCCACCACGGCAAAGCCCCGCATTACCGCAGTAAGGCTAGATACTCTGAGAGGTCGCCCTGTATCTCAGAGGCACCGTTGGAGACACTTGTTTAAGGCACAGGATGTCATTCACTCATCAGCACGGTATGCTAACATCTTGAGTTAAGCCTTGTGTTCATCTTAGCTTCGGATCCCGTTCCATACGCTAGCCAAAAGAGTTGCCGATAACTAGCAACTCTAGCGCATGTTCCAAAAGATCATACTGGGCCCAACCACGACAACGACGTGTGAACCCAGCGGTTGGGTATTTGAGCTAACAATATAACGTGTAACAAAAAACTTGGAAATTTGGCATCAGTGCTATTTCACTGGTTAGTTCTGCATGCTTAAAAACCCTTATTTTTTTTATAAAAGCCGCTTTAGCGGTTATAAATATACAGGGTGTAAAAAGTATGATGCTTACGATTTTTTAATGGGCAATAGTGGAGCTCAAAACAAGTAAAAAAAGCCAAAAAATATTGGGCCAAAAGTTAATTGTTTTAGAGATATTTTCAGAGTTTAAAAAATATAGCAACGCCGCGCCCGCTTTATCACAACGAGTCGAACGTGGAACGTTTTTTGTAAGGTTTTACATATTTTACTTTTTTAAGAGATGTTTATTTACGGAAAACACGCTTTTTTTTAATTTATTTGTAATTAAAAAATAATTATACTAACCATAAAATTAAACTGAATATTTATTTTAAGAACATAAATTATTATGTTTTAAAAAAGCACTTTTTTATTTTGCTTAAAGAATAAGATTTCTCGGTTGCACACATCTCATTTACAAAACTCTTTGGTAAGCCTGCACAATGGTTGTCCTCAATGGATGTAGCCGTCGTGGAAATCTTTCACGGTAAATTTGAGCTGCTAGATTAGCATTTTGGTTTGCCTCGCCGTAAATTAATAACATATCGGCAAATTTTCCCGATTTAAAAACATTTTGACTTACAACGGACAAACACGACTACACGAGGCTAATTGGGTAGCGCTGTTGCCAAATTGTTGTTTTAAATTTTTAACTGGGGAAAATATGTTTTTTTTTAATTTCTTGATTGAAACATTTAAAACTTGGTTTAATTTATAAGCAAATAAATCTACTGATAAATAATTAAGACGAAAATTTCCAATTGTTAAGCTTTTCAGAAATTATTGCTTTCAAAGTTTGTAACTTTATTATCGTTAAGACAAAAATCTGTCAAGTTTTAACACATATGTCATATAAACTTTTTGACTTATTTTGAGCTACACTATCGCCCATTAAAATCGTGAGCATTATACTTTTTACACCCTGTATTTAAGAGTTGCAGTACTTTTTACTAAAAATGCAATGTTAGTGTAATATCAGTAACTAGTAAAGATGAAATTTTGAAAATTTTGGGTCTTACTAAATTTGGCGCGCCCAACTTATAGCAACGAAATATGACAATTTATTTACGATAACAAAGAGATTACGTGTATCGCCAAACTGAAAATTTTGGCAACACTGCCGAGGTCACTGTTCAATTTAGCATATCCAAAAACCCTTGGTTTTTACTAACCTAGTAAGCATTTTATGTAATACATAAAATTAATAAATTGATAATGTACAGAATTACCACCTCTAAAGATTAAACCTGAGGTTTTCGGCTTATTTTTCAAGGCCTTGAATTACGTGTCAATTTATTTTTTCCATTTCCACCCCAAACCTTATTTAGAAGTAAATAAAAAAACAGTTTCAGATAATATATAAGGGCATTCGTTCGCTTACACCCTTGCGTGACGGTCGGATAATGGAATTTTGTCTTTATTGCATGTTTAACTTTAAATAATTTACCGGAACCTTTTAAATTAAGGGTATGAGTCGCCTCTCATCACATTATTCTTGAATGGATAATATAAGTTATAATTTTTTGATTTACTTAAATTGCACCATTGCCGTTTTTTTTTGGAGTCGTTATATGTCGTTAGCTATTTTAAACTAGCATATATCGTTGACAAACCTATACTTCGAGTCTATCTTTATTATGTTATGTTTAATATATACCCACCAAAAACACTTATATAAAACAAGGGCCAAGTTCCTTTCCAAAAATCTCGGCTTCCCAAAGTACTAAGATCTAAAATTAGATAAAGTTCCACTCTTTATGACTTGACAAGTTTTTCACTGATCTGTCTGTATTAATGCTTTAGAGAAGGTATATTTAAAACTGCAAAAAATCTAAATAAGTCAAAGAAAAAGAAAATTTTTTAATATAATTATTTGCTTTATTACGATTTGTAGTAAGCCCTACTCTGTATATAATACTTCATAATATGACACACCAGATTATTTAAATGGTTTAATCAAAAGTTTAATTTCACAATATCTTTATCTGGATTTGGTCTTAAACCAAAGAAAGGGATAACCAATCCATCTGTCACAGATATGATCTATCCACTATATACTTTTAAAAGAAAAAAATGACTGATAATAATTACCTGCTAAGATACATGCTAAGTTAAATGTTATATAAAAAAAAACACAAAGTTGGTCTCTTGAAAGTAAAAATTATTTTTTTTTACACTGTATATTGTTGCAATCATCCTAAGTAATGACACAATGTAAGAGAAAAACACAAACGACGATATTTTAAAATATCGATATATTATATCGATATTTTAAAATTTGTTAGATATAAAATTATGTTGTAGCGCATTTATTACTTATTATCAAGTTTTTGTTGTCTTTTTATCTGGGACTCTTTAAACTGCATTACTGACCAAATTTATATTTTTTTCATTACAAAATTGTTCTGTTTAGGCAAAACTATTCTCTTAGAAACTTTTAACTGGTCTTAAATAAACATTAATATAATTATGCATGTTTTTACGGCAAGTTTACCGCAAAATATTTTTTTAACATTAGGTTATGTAATTTCCTAAATTAACCGTTATAAATAAACATACTTCTAAATAATCATTTGTTTTATTACGATTTGTATTAGGCCTTCTTTTATGTTCAATACTTTATAATATGACACTCCAGATTTTTAAATTGTATATACAAAACTTCATAGTATGACTGACATACCAGGTTATTAAAATGGGCTTAAATGTAATTAAGATAAATAATTATTAATGTTCTCCAATTCTGATTCTCTCATTACCTCGTATACCCGCTGTCTCTTTGGGAGCGTATTCCCGTTTCCGTGTTGAGTAGGAAACCAAGTACGTCGCAAAGTCAACACGGATTCGTGGGTTATTTCTATACTACAAAACCATCGTCTACTAAGCACGGATTTGGAAAAAGTGTACAGACGTATTGACTGTACAAAACCGTGTAATATACTATAAATAGCGCAATTTATACTGGATTCTTTAACAGTAACATTAACATTTCTTTAAGAGCAAGCCTTTAAAACTAATGTGTTTTTATTACTGTTACGTTACTTTAGTATAAATAATCGTTTTCTTACATTCCCCAAGGGTTAACTTTTCTTACTGTTAAGGAAACGTTAATGTTGCTCCAATATAAATCAAACTTACGTTAAAAGTAAATATACAAATGTAAAACTAATCCTAAGTTATAAATAACGAAAATAAAAGATATTTTGTCTTTCTTCTAAAAATAAGTTAATCAATAAATTTATTATTCTTTGTCCTTCAAAATTTATTATTGTAAAATCATTACAACAATTGCTAAATGTCTTTCTTATGACTTTAACCTAACTTTATTCGCAAATTATTGCCTAATAAACTAAACACGGGTTTGTAGAATAAATACGCGTTGTGTTTATTCCAACACCGTGCTTAGTAGACGTGAAATCGGCATGGTTTTGTACTGTAGGAATAAGTCACAAATCCGTGTTAAATTTGCGACATTCTTGGTTTAGTACTCAACACGGAACCGGGAATATGCTAGGAGGTACAGAGAAGATTCCAAATCATTTTACTGCTCAATATTTGCTTTTTTCAATGTTGTGATTCAATAAGAAAAATACGATTTTATTTTTTGAAAGACATTTTATGCTTGGCCTATTTTAGAACACTAACTCGCTTCGGAGCCGAAGTACTAGGTTCATCCTACTCCTGAGCCTCTTGTTTTGATTCAGGATCCTGGTGCCGGCTCTCATCCATAGTAATAAAATGAGATCGACACCATCCTTTTTATTGTTTTTAATACTCCCCAAATGTGATTAAGAAAATTGTAATCAAAAGTGTTTTAATCCTTTGCTAGCGAATGCGGCACCCATTGTGCACATAGCTTCCTGAAACCCAAAAGTTTAGCCAATTGCTCACACTGTCCAATGAAATCTGTAGGGCTTCTTCTAAATCTCCCCCTTAATCGACGATCTTCCAGAACCATATCATGTATTTTTGCTAACCTAACTTTATTCGCAAATTATTGCCTAATAAACTAAACACGGGTTTGTAGAATAAATACGCGTTGTGTTTATTCCAAAACCGTGCTTAGTAGACGTGAAATCGGCATGGTTTTGTACTGTAGGAATAAGTCACAAATCCGTGTTAAATTTGCGACATTCTTGGTTTAGTACTCAACACGGAACCGGGAATATGCTAGGAGGTACAGAGAAGATTCCAAATCATTTTACTGCTCAATATTTGCTTTTTCCAATGTTGTGATTCAATAGGAAAAATGCGATTTTATTTTTTGAAAGACATTTTATGCTTGGTCTATTTTAGAACACTAACTCGCTTCGGAGCCGAAGTACTAGGTTCATCCTACTCCTGAGCCTCTTGTTTTGATTCAGGATCCTGGTGCCGGCTCTTATCCATAGTAATAAAATGAGATCGACACCATCCTTTTTATTGTTTTTAATACTCTCCAAATGTGATTAAGAAAATTGTAATTGAAAGTGTTTTAATCCTTTGCTAGCGAATGCGGCACCGAACTTTAGCCAATGGCTCACACTGTTCAATGAAATCCGTAGGGCTTCTACTAAGTCTCCCCCTTAATCGACGATCTTCTAGAACCATATCATTTATTTTTGCTACATTTCCTGGTGTTAATTTACTAGTTAGACTTCCTTTACGGTCTCATTTCAATTAAGCTAAAAACAAAAGCTACATTCTTTTAAGTCTTGACATAAGCAATTGCAAGTCGATTCCTGTCATCGTTAATTTTACGCAAATTTTTAGAACTTGTTTGTTAGCGTTAAAATGTATTTTAGACGCGAAAAATTTTTCGCCATGATTTATTATGATGTGATTTGTGACCAAAGCAGTACACTGAAAAACTTCGGCCTTCTTTTGGTGATAAAGCCCCGACTTCAAGGAGTGTGTACAACTGGTTAAACGAATTTAGGTTTAAACAAGTTTCTTTAAGTGGGGGGCGGCCAATTTCTGTAGTCACTGAAAACATCATAGCTACTGTTCGACAAATATTAAAAAAGGCAATAGGCGTTTTTCATGATTTTTTTTTATTAGCTTATTACAAAGCCACATGAAAATAAAGGCCAAAAATATTTTTTCCCGATTTTTTTGGCCTCCGGAAACGCCTAAAAATCAATTTTAAGTTTGAATTTTGTAGGTCCCTGACGTCACGGCCCTAAATTTTCTATTGGTGGAATTTCTGCTTTGTTGTCAGCTTTTTGTTATTCGATACGCCTGTCATCAAATATCTATATGCGCAACATCTACAAAGTTGGCGTTTCTTCAATTGTCATATTGTCAATGTCAACCTGTATAACCTGTAACCTCTAATATTTATTAATAATTTCTAATTTGTAAATAGTGTGTCTTCTTTCCAAATATTCCAATTTATTACTATAGTTATTAATATCGCAAACTTTCCTTGATATGAACTCTTTTGAGTAAATTTCCGTTATTTTATTCAAAATGAAAAAGTGTATTGTTATTATTTGCGAAACCAGAAGCCGGCCGAGTTAGGATCTTCAAAAATATTCTTCCAAAACAAGACGATAGGAGAAAAGCCTGGTGTGCTGCTGTAGGTATTGAGAAAATGCCCAAGGACATGCCTATTATTGTTGTGAAACCATTTTGATGTAAGTTTTTATGTTTTATTCCAATTGAAACTATTTAGGTAGTCTGGTTGTGTTTTAGTGTAAAGTCTAAAAGCATTTCGCATTTTAGCATTTCGTTAAAATCGATACGATTGTCGATATCGATAGTTCCTAAACAGACTTGGCATCCATGTTGAACTTCATTGGTTAGGGGAGTGGCGGGCTATTTAAATTACAATGATAATTAAACATTAAATAGAAAAGTAAGGGGTTTGTATTTTTCCGTGTTATTTAGCAGGTTTTGCTTAATTGTGTTTCTACTTTTAATTTTTACACACAACATTATCAATATCAATTGAGTGAAAATACCCTATTAATTGTTCTGTGTACTTTGAGGGTTGGAATAAAAAGATCTTACACTATCATCTTGAAGTTAGAAAAGTTTGTTGTCGTTGGGTTCCCCATAATTTAACCAAAGCTCAAAAAGTACATCGCGTCAAATGGTGCAGAAAAATTCTAATGTTGTCTACGACATCATCACTGGTAACGAAACATGGATTTATGCCTTTGAGCCTGAATCAAAACGCCAGGTCGGCTCAATGGTTGTTTCCTTTTAACTGACCCCAATCCAGTTAAAGTTAGGCAGTCCCGTAGTGTTGGGAAAAATATGATTGCGTGTTTTTTTGGAAAAAAGGAAAACAATCCCAACGGTTTTATTGGAAAATCAAGGGACAGTTATTGCTCTTTGATACACTACAGTTTGTTTGCCCCAGGTGCTGGAAAAAGTTAGATTAGTCCAAGAAGCAACATAATTTTCACCACGAAAATGCTTCCCATACGGCGCTGCAAACAAATTGATATTTAGAGCAGTCGAAGTTAAAATTATCGAAACATCTACCTTACAGCCCCGACCTATTACCATGTGACTTCTTTTTGTTTCCAAAACTTAATGATAAAATGCGTGGTCAGCGTTTTTCAAATCCAAATGGAGATGTTTCTGCGTTTGAAAACCTTGTTTCGGAAGTGACCCAGGAACAATGACATTCATGTTTTACTGATTGGTATTATCGAATGAATAAATGTGTTGAGTTAACAGGAGACTATTTTGAAAAACAAAGCAATTCCTTACAAATAAGTTGTATTTCTTATAGTTTGCAGAAATTATCGATGCGATCTACGTATACAAATAAGTTGACAGATCTTAACAAGGGTTTATAAAAAGTGCTTAAAAGAAAACAAAACGTTGAACCTAACAGCGCCATTTTTTATCAAGTCAAACTTTTTTAGGTCATTTAATTCTATTTTAATATTAATTTCAGTTCAAACTGATTATTTAAAAAATATTTTCTTGTTTTAAAAACTCTTTAAATTTGCAGCTCATAGCAATTCAAAGTACTACAGACAATCATTTCAAAAATGTGCAAATAAAAATAAACAGACTGACGTTGCAAATAAAAATAAACAGACTGACGTTATCATAAAAATATTCGCTTGGCCAGCCATGTTTTATCTTTTAAAGATACTAAAGAAAATTGTCTCTGGAAAATGGAGCAACAAAAATTTATTTTCAGTTCTACTTTAGGTTTTATTTCAAGGAAAAGCTTGAAAATTTTAGATTTAACATAAATCCTTTTGTGCATGACAAAACTTTGCTTGAAGGCAAACATTTTAAGATAAAAGGGTAAAAGATAAATTAATGCCAATAAATATTTTAGTACGTTTAATTATTAAATAATAATGATAAAATGTACTTTAGAAAAAGATTAATTAATGCCAATAAATATTTTAGTTCGTTTTCATTTCAAATAACAATGATGAAAGGTACTTTAAAGCTTAAGACCTGCCAGCAATTAATTTTGTTGTAGTATCACCATAATAGTTTTTTGCATTACAAGTGCGTTTATGTACAGTGTCGGCCATTTAATCTTGAACACATTTTTTTTTTCAAATTTTGACTTTTCTGCCAATTTTTGTAGATCGCTCTTTTTTACCTTGTTTTACTTTTAATAAAGCAAAAGGTAAAAGAAAATATTTATATTTTATAAAACTAACAAATTAATTAACAATTTAATAAATTCAAACAAACTTAAATATCCTACCAAACAAATTTAATATTTTATTGCGGTCCCGTTTTTTTCTAAGACAGAGTTTAGCCTTCCAGGCCTCGAATGGACCAAAGCCCAGGCGTAGTCAGGATTTCCTCGTAACTCATTCCATGCCTATAAAATTTTATCCTTAAGTTCGTTGACATTTTGCGGCCTGAACTCATTTTACCTATTTATTTTTTTAACTAAAAAGCCCCAAATATTTTCCATAACATTTAAATCAGGACTACGTGCGGGCCACGGTAAAACCCTGATACGCTGCTCTTCCATCCATTCATCGACTTGCCGGGCCGTATGAACGGGACACTTATCTTGCTGAAAGATAAAATTTCTGTCTGGAAATCGATCCAGTACAGAAGGAAGCATGATATTCTGTAGTAGATCTATATATATATACCTCCGCATTGAACCTTCCTTCGATAAAATAATATACATAAGTCCTTGTGCACTCAGCCACCCCCAAACATTTACCGAAAATCGCCAAATACTTCTGTCCTTTTGGATACATTTTTCATCAAATCATTTACCTTTGGGACTGTATACCTTAAGTATCCCATTGTCGCATAACTGAAACACTTTTTCATCGGTGAATATTATATTTTCACCAAAAATCGGAAGTTCCAAGTAAAATTGAAGAGTAAATCCAATGCGTTGTTCTTTATTTGCATTTGTAAAAAATGGTTTTAAGTCTG
This sequence comes from Listronotus oregonensis, assembly GCA_019359885.1. Lineage (NCBI taxonomy): Eukaryota > Metazoa > Arthropoda > Insecta > Coleoptera > Curculionidae > Listronotus > Listronotus oregonensis. The sequence goes on from JAHBCN010007001.1 coordinate 27,615, forward strand.
CCGGGTGGCAGCGCAATTCGGATATTTGCCTTATTCTTCGCTATGCCGTTCTAACCGATGCAGCGAAATTGCTTTTCGATTTTGCTGTAACTACAGATTTAAATGGTTGGTTTTTCAAAACATTAACTAAATTATTGTCTTGTTCTTGATTCGATAGTTTGGGGCGACCACTTCCAGGTCTCCTCTCAAAGAAGTGTGTTTCCTGCCATTTTTTTAACAAAATGAATATTAAGCTCTTCCGTCACATCCCTTTATGGCCAACCCTTTGCTTAATATAATGAATAATTATTCCTTTTTGATCCAAAGTTAAGTTTCACATTTTAAAACATATTTTTAGACACTGATAGTGATGAGCGAGACCGGTCTTGGTCTTGCGGTCTTGGTCTTGGTCTTGCAGAAAGACCAAGACCGAGGCCAAGACCAAGACCGCCTTCTCGCTTGCAAGACCAAGACCAAGACCGAGACCGGGGTATGCAAGACCAAGACCAAGACCGAGGGGTGCAAGACTACGCAAGACCAAGACCGACCTGCAAGACTCTTGCACTTTTGTCATTTTTTTTAAATTATAATATTTAATTTTTATATTCAATATACACAGGTATTTCATACAGACATGACAAAAAATGTGTCGAGATCTGCCTAAAAAGGCGATTATTTTATGAGTAACAGGTTTTTTTTAATAAAATAATAATTAAATCGATCACTTCGTTTTTAATAAAATTATCTAGAAACGATAACTAGTAGATTCAGTAACATGTTTCAAAAATAATAAGATTGTGACTCGATGGTCCGACAAAGCTCGATATCTCCAAAACCGTTTACGACAGAGAAAAACTAAAGTACCAAAGTTATAGAAGCTAAAATTACTTACCTATTCCTAATGTTTTTTTTAATTAGGTATCTAGTGATGCCACTTACTGGATCAAAAATTTCCAAAATCCAGGAAAACATTATTTTTGCGCCACACTGTAAGAAGTGGCATCATTAGATTGCTCCTTTAAACTAAGATATAAATGTAAAAGTGATGGTTTAATAAAAAATATATTTGTCATTTTCTATAGAAATACCTTTTATATAAATGGATTTTAAATTTCACTTCCGGTTTAGACGGAAAAGTCAAAACAATGCCAAAAGTATAATGATGACGTCATTTTTGACAAAACCGAAAATGATATATAAAAAACCATCTACGTCGACATTGTACCTATATGACAGTTAAAGAATTTCCAGCATAAAATACAGGAAGCGATTTTTTTAAATGAATTTTTTGCTATAATTTTTCTATTTTAAGTTAAAAGCTAAAAATAAGGAAGTTTTCTTGAGTGGTGGTGGATTTTTTCTGAAATAGAAAATAATTTTACATTTTACGCCCTTTTTTCTATAATTTTTGTATATTCAGTTTTTTACCATTATGAACGGTTTCGGATATATTGATCTTTGTCGCACTATCGAGCCATCTTGTATATGCAAAATGTTAATAAAGTATTTGTACAAACTTTGTACGGCAAATGTTTGACTAATTTGAACGTAGAAAGTTTATTTGAACTGAAAAGCTTTCTAAATTCCTTTTTTTTAATTAGAAACCAATGTTTACATATCAGAATCATTTTCATGGAAATTTCACATCTGGTTGAAATTTAAAAGTTTTTTTTCTGCCCCAAAGTACTCAGTATTGTAATTTTATATGCTTCTTCAAAGAAAATTTAAATATTTCCAATTACTAAAATAAAAGCGCTATAAATAAATAAACCCCTACATTTAAAATATCCTTTTTAATCAAATAATTTAAATGTACATGTAAGGTTAAAATTGGTATATTTTAAAATTTTAAAGCAAAAAATATAGTCTCCATCTTTATTTATTTGAAATATATATATATATATATATATATATATATATATATATATATATATATATATATATATATATATATATATATATATATATATATATATATATATATATATATATATATATATATATATATATATATATATATATTATTAAAGATTGCTTAGTTTAAATTATTACTACCAAAAAAAGCAAGACCAGCAAGACTCTTGCAGCAAGACCAAGACCAAGACCAAGACTAGCCCGGTCTTGGTCTTGGTCTTGCTTTGCTCATCACTAGACACTGACAACGGACACCTGTTTTATTTATTAGGTTTTTCAACAGGTATTTATATTTAGTAGAAGGTGGTATAAGCCTATTTTACGAAAGGGAAAAAGAATTGCCCAAGATTTAATGGCCGTTACTGTACCTACTACAAATAAAAATACAAACTGTAAGCTGTAAGTAAAGCTTTTTTTATTATGTTTAGATAGTTAAGGTTAGCCTTTATTAAACTTCTGTAAACATCGTTACCGATAAACTTAATTAAATTTGATGAATCGTGTCATTGAAATAAAGCGCCGGAGATTCGATATTTTAGACTGGGAAGTATACAAAATTAAATAATTAAAATCTGTCAGCAAGATAATGATGATAAACGCATACATTACCTTTATAGCGGTGCGCTGTCGAGATAGAAAGGGATTGATCCAATTTAGTTTAAAATCGGTAATGGTGGTTTTCGGGGGCGTAAGAAAAAGCAATGTGGCATGAGGTTTTAGTGAAAGCCACAACTGCAATATATTAAATTATCTTATACCTTATTTAACATTTTTATTATACTGAAATTTTTAGGATTAAAATTAAGATTTAAAAAAAAGTTGTCCGTATTACTCATAGTGATGGGCCGAGTCGGGCTGACTTGAGTACTAACTCGAATACCTACTAGGCACTTATATACTCGAGTGTCGAAAATACAGTATTCCGATACACAAGTATTCGAATAAAGAATAAAAAAAATACTTTACAGGTAATTTTCCACTTAAATACACCTAGAGCTGTCGGTAATTAAATTAAAATAATTGAAATATCGTATTTAATTACTTCTCATTAATTGAACTTACTTACTGGAAAAGGTAATTGTATTTGGATTATCAATAAATAGGATAATGTAATCGTAATTGGCAATTGATTTTTACGAATCCCAAGTAATTCAATTATTTAGAAAGTAATTCAATTACTTGTAAATCACCTAATAAATAATTGAATTACTGCGAAAAATTCAATTACCTTTCTTTTTGGAAAAACTGCCGGAATTTTGGCCAGCCAGAAAGAGCATCTTGAAACAGGGCGGGCCGCTTAAAATCCAGCGAACGCCGCCTCCGCGCCGATGTAGTATTTTCGATTAATGCTTACCGCCACGCCACCGTTTTTATACTTTTTTTTATGAAAAAATCTGTTGATCTTTCGGGTAGAATAAAAAGAATTTTTTATTTTAGGGTAATTTAATGTTGAACTTGCCAAGAAAGCAGTTTGAATAATGTGAGTTGCGCGTATAATGCATATTAGTATAAAAATTTTATTTGTTTAGTGTATCGTGTTTAATATATGTGGTAATTTAAATAGAGCAATTGCTAAAATTGTCCATTACTTTTAGTTTTATTTAATAATTGAATTACTTTTTAAAAGTAATTGCGACAGCTTTGATCACACCTCCTCCAATTTTGATAATTTTTTGCATCAATAGGTTTTTTGGATCGCTGGTCACGAATCTAAAGTAAATTCTTTTGGGCAACGTTTCGTTCTCGAGATATTTATCATCAGGCTTGAAAATCAAACTAACCTTAATTTTACTTTATTTCTCCTTATTTTTGCGCAAAATTAATAGGTTTTACACCTAACCATCAAAAAAGATTTGAAACACTTTTTACACATTTTTAAGGCGACGACCATGTTTTCTCTAGGTACTACATATAAACAGTAGGCTGTTAATTTTAAGATTTTTACCGCATTTCGAACAGGATCGGGTTTCCATTAGGACGCCCTTGTCAGTTAAATATAAGGAATAAATTAATTCTGATTAACAATGAAGGTTCTCGCCCATTATCGCGACGCGGTGCCACGCGATTAAATGCATCAGGGATACTTTACATGTATTTAAACTGAAGCCCGCCCGTCTAGGCGATGCAAAGCGGCGCGACGCGACGCGACGCGACGCGACATCTCGAGACAAGTCGGGAGAGCAAGCAAGCGACATTGTCGCGTGGACTTTTTCGGGTATCATCGTGAAGAATCTCACATGTTGCTCTGTTCTGTTATCACTGCATTTGCTCATCTGTTGTTATTTTTGTGACATTTGTATTTTATTATTATTTTAATTTCTTTTAAAATTAATCCAAATAAAAAAGTTGGTTAGTGGATTCTGATTTCAAGGTATGTGAAAGCAACTCTTTTTTGGTGTTCTATAAACGTCTGTATTAAACTGAGAAGTTCAAAAAACTTTTCTTTCGACGTACGACGAAAGTATTTGAAAAATTTTCTTGCATCTTTTCTTAAATCTGGAAATAAGTGATGGAATTCTCCACACGCATTTATCTTTCCATTAATTTCATGGACCCAAAGTCTTCTTTTCTTTCTCCTCCTTAGCAGCAATTACTCCAAATACAAAAATATCTTTGTTTGATCAGTTATCCATAACAACTCGCAACCGACTGCCACATTTTGGAAGATTTTTACCCAGTGGACGTCGCATCGCATCGCGTCGCGCTAGTGGGCGAGAAACTTAAAAGTTAAAAAGAAAATTAGTAAAATATCCATTTTAAAATAAAATATAATAAAATTTCAACAACCATTCAAATTTGAATGGTAGGCTTTGGCGGTTTCATTTGCTTCCATAATTACGAAAATTACCAAGAAAAAAGTACTAGGAAAAACATGGCCGTGTTTTTAAAGAGTGTAGAACTATATTTTTTAAGAAAAAACAGTAACATAAATAAAAAATTGGGATTTGTAGGTGTTTTTTATATCTTCATTGATAGTAAAATGTAAAATATATCAATTTTGTGCAATAGAAAGGGAACAGTGAAAATGTGTAAGTTTAATTTTTAAGTTTGATGATGAATATCTCGAATATAAGATCGATTAATAAACTTGCCGTTTCGTTACCGCTGCTTTTCAGTTCGCGTTCGCAAGTTACTGCCTATCTATAAATCTGACGTTTCGATGGCGTTGCCCTTTCGCTGCCACCAATAGTCGAACGACAACTGAAGTATATGACAACTGCGGCGACGGCGTTTATAAATGATTACATCAAACGCCATAAGTTTAACTTGCAAACGGGAACTGCAACAGCAGCAGTTGTTTTGTACTTCAGTTGTCGTTCGACAGCAGCAAAACGGCAACGCCAACGAAACGTCAAGTTTATAAATGGCAGATATCGTCGCTTTAAAAAGGGGAGATTTATGTTTTACAAAAAAATACTGTAAAATAAATAAAATTGTGCTATTGTAAGTGTTTTTCAAATCTTTTTTATGTTTAAGTGTAAAAATTACCAATTTTGTGCAAAAAGAAGGAAAAAAAAACAGTAAAAGTGAGGTTAGTTTGAATATCAAGTAGTAATAAAATACGCAACTAGCAAAAATACCCAACTCGTCCCATCACTAATTACCCACTGACCATTATGTGGACCCGAAAATGCCATCAGTTACGCGGCACAAAAGTTAAATTATATGGCTGAAAAAATAAATCCCTAGGTCTGATACGCGCAGATTGGACTACCGGAGGAACTGGTCAAACAAACTTATTTACCAGCTTCTCCAGTTTCTTTTGCTCTTCTGGACCTTCTTACACCCATGAAAAACCACGAGCCTACATACTGGTTCACAAATGATTTATTATTTTAAATAAAAAATTCCAATGCGTCCTAACATAAATCTTGGTAGATTTTCCAAGAATTAATTTTTGATTTCATCAGAATATACTTTTGTAACAATATATTTAACAACAGCAGACATCTGTCCTGAAAACTGCACTTGACATGATTGAGATAAAATCGCATCCTTTGGTAGCTTCGGTGTTTGTCACCCTAGAGACAAACACCGTTTTTAACTTTTTGTTTAAAAGAAAGTTTTAAATAAAGTCTTATGACCCGTTTTAAAAACTTTTCTTTATAAGATATATCAAACAATATTGCAAAAACTACATCAAAGAGATCAAAGTTATAGAGACAGTTTGCCGCATTTTGTCGAACAACTAAGCTCTATAGCTCTTTCCTATAATGAATTAAAAAAAACTAGTGTATATATGCGATAAGATAAGACCAGCTGATCTTATAAAAAGAAAGGTATTTTATAATATAATTTCTTATGAGTTAGCAGACTTCAAAATGCTTATCCACGGAAAGGGAGAAGCACAGCCCTACTTCACTACAAGCCGTGAACAACCACTTGGCAACGCCGCAACCGGCAAGAGATTCAGATCGGTTTCCCTCGAGCGCGATGAGCGTAATCCGGGTATCGAGGCGCGTATTTTTAAATTCATTTAAGGCTCAATTCAAAGATCGCGTAAATAGTATTGATATTTCCATTAAAATAATTAAATCAGTATAATAATTGAAAAAATAAATATATTTATATAATATTTAAACTCTAAAACAAATTAATTTATGTGCATAGGTCAAGGCATAAGAACATGATGCTGTTGTAAAAGGAAACAAGTGTAATTTAACATTTAGTTAGTAATTGTACTTAGTTTTAGTTTTGTTTATTTATTTATTAAATGTGTCTAGTTTCCTTTTTTGTTTTTTGACTCAGCCTTTTCCGATTTTTCTGTGGCATTTTTGTTATTTCTTTTTTAACATAATTATTTAAAAGAATGTTTGAAAATATAGAGCACATCATAATGAACATATTTTTGTTCTCGTTACCACAAATACATTGCGAGCATAAATCATTAAAGCCTTCATGTTGTCTAGTGCTTAAATTAGTTAGATCACACAGGATAGCTTTTTGATTTTCCATTTTTAGGAAGTCACTCTCAGTATCAGGGTCATTAATAATTTTCTCAAAAATCGCGCACATATGGAACAGAACGTCTTTAACAATTTCTGTAGGAACCTTTAAACCGCCACGTTGTAGACAATCAAAGTATTCGTCGTCAATTAGGTTTCCCTTACTTTCAACAAGAAAAGAAACACAGATGTTACAATTATTATATTTTTTTACAATTTTGTGGGCAGCATAACCGGCTATATAAATTTGTACCGATTTGTCAATTTCATATTCATTTAGGTATTCAGTTTCAAGTAAAAACAAAAATTTTTCAGTGTAATTATTTTGAGGTATTGTCCAATCAAGATCATTTTCCTGGATACAGCTGTCTCCCTGTTTTTTAATCTCAGCTAAAGAGAAATTACCATCAGCAGCGCTTCTAAATATATGTTTGAGTCTAATTTTTTCTCAGCATTTAAAATATCATCAAAGCTAACATTGTAATTACAACCTCCGAGAAGTCTGTATTTACCAAATCTTTTTTCTAACTTTTCAGTAGTAAATTTACCTGGTAAAATATACGACAAATCAAATTTTGAAAATGAATAGTCAATTATTTCTAGTAAAACAGAGGTACTATGGCAAAGTGCAGAATAGGTGTCGTTTGTAAGGCGACCATTATTGTTTTCAAGTTTATGCCAAGCTTTCAGCAGGACTTTTCGGGAAACAGGGACTGTTTTTGAGAAGTAATGTGGTAAATTTGGAAAAATACTAGGCACTGCATTTAACTTTAGTCTAGTTTTGGTAGGTACCTTTTGCATTGACCCATCTGGCAAGCGATAATCATCCTCTCTAATAATGTCACTTTCTACAAAATGCTTAGCGCAAACCACAGAATATTTTGAGGGTGACCATGACTGTCTAGGAATATTCCTAAGCCAATGGGCTTTAAGGTTTTCGTCCTTTGGAAAGGTGAAAACAGATACAGCTGGTTCTCCTGCATCAAGAGAAGTTTTATAATTGGATTTGCACCCAGGCACACAACAAGGACTTGGAGGAAAATAATAATAATAACAGTAACTAAATAGTATCTAATAAGCAGGCACCAAGTACCTATGCAACGCAATAACAAAAATCAAAACGAACGACAAAATTCCAAAATGTATACCTACGTACTTACGGTAATTTCCAATGCTAATATTTGTTACTGTTTTTAAAAAATAACTAAAAAAATACCTTCAAAATTAAAGCCAAACACGAATCATTAAAACACACTTTCAATTTTAATTATTTTTTAAAAAGCACCACCACAAAATGTCAAGTTCATTTGCCGCCATTTACTTTAAGTACTTTATAACACCGGCACTTTTCACCCGCAGATATTCTTGTTTTTACGCAATGTCTGCGGAAAAAAACTGTCCCGGTCACTCACAAATTTCACACAGTAAGACCTTTTACAGGTTTAGTCTTTATCTTAACAATATTTTCTTTCAAAAAAGTTGATTTATTCACAATAACACAACAGAGAAACAGGTCATTCAACGTAAATCATAATGACTAAACAACAGCAAACGTGTGTCGCTAGATCTGAAGGCATAGTTGCCAGATTTCCTTGTTCACGGCTTGTTAAGTGAAGTGTGGCTGTGGTAGAAGATAACCAAATATTTTCTAATACCAGTAAAAAACTCTAAAATAATTACTAATTTTCAACGTAACTTCCACTATTTTCTTTGCACTAGAATTTTTTTCCTTAACTTATCATTGAGCGTGTTGAAAACGAAATCGAACTAGTTTAAAAATGTTTTTATAAATGTGCCTTTAATAATCCACTGTTAAGGGTCACCCCTGGGTTCTCCCGGACAATCTGGGCAGCATAGGTAATGATCAATTTTTATAAGAACGACTTGAATGAAGTAGCTTGAGCAGCAATACTAAGTCAGATGTATACAAAAAAATATGTATATATTTTTATAAAATGGCAATAAATTTATTTTTCAAAAATGTGACATGAACTTTATGGCCATAAATTTAAATGCGTCGATCCTTTTCTCAATTGCAAAAGACACCTTTAAACTAGTTAATATAATTTTTCTTAAGTATTTATAATTATAGGCAATTTAAGGTCCTTGTATATTATCGGCCTTAAAAAATATTTATATTTCGTAAATAAAATTTAAATTTATATATATTTTCTGCATTCTAATGGCTATACTTAAATAAAAAAAGGTTAATAAAGACAAAATGAAATGTTGATTTAGAAAATAAAGTGTATTTACAGAAAAATGTAATTAAATGTTTTGTTCATAATTAAATTCTTTATAGAACAAACTTCAGAAGATATTAAATTCTTTTTTGCAACGGTCTAATGATTTCTTGGAATTCGGCTTTTTTTTAAATGTTTATTTTATATTAGATAATAAATTTATTTTCACTACATTTGTCATGTTGCTGTGTTGTCATTATATGGAAATTAATAAGATTATATTTCACGTTTATTGCGTTCTTATTATCAGAGTTTATTATCCCTCTGTGGGAAAGAGCAAGTTGAGGTTTCATTTTAAGGCCACATTATTGACGTATAAACTTGACTAGCCCAACTCAAAAAATGCAATGCAATTTAAATTAAAATTAGGAGCTTTTTAGGTGCCATTTAGGTGCGCGATTAATAAATTAGGTGCACTAACGATTTTAAAAATACTGAAAAAAAACACTGTGGGTCTGCCAGGTTTCAAAAATTTGGCAGACCCATAATCAAAGAATTTCTTTTTTAATGATTAAAATAGATAGGAATTAAGTGCTAATTGAGTATTTTTAGGAATTTAATAGTATTTTTAAATATTTTTCTAAATTAATTAAAAAATAATATTACTTTGAGATTTCAACCGGTACAACCTTGATTATGGCGAATGTACAAGGATGTTTTTCATTTTGCCAAAAAATATGTATTTTTTTTATCCTGGCGATCCTGGTCAAGATAGTTATGAGTATGAGATTATAATATTGTCATATTCTGTTGGATTCAACAGTCTTTATTTTAATTTTTTTTGATGTAGGGATAATTTGGAAACTCACAATTTATATATTTCATCATTTTTACATTTTTTTTCACCTGTGTACTTTTATTTGCTCCACACAATGCATTTTCTGTTGTTTTTTTTTTCCAAAAAAACCCTAAATAAAGACGTTCGACCCAACAAAATATGACAATATAACATGGGCGCAGCGAGATACGGGCAGGAAGGGCAGCTGCCCCCCTTAGAAGAGCGCTCGTTCGCTGGTAAACTGTAATTCCGACGAGGTTCATAACTTGACGCTTGTTATAACACCTAAGAAACTAACAGGTTTAAAAGCTGGCTTGTGAAATGCAACTATACATGATTTAATCTCGAATATAATTTTTGTTTACATCAGTGGCGGCTATTCCTTAGGTTTGCAGGTTTGCGCAACCCCCAAAAAAGGTTTAAAATAAAATTTAAAAAAATATATATTACTCATTACATAGTTACACATTTTTTTTAAAAATTCATTCGGACATCTGTATTTATATTATCTGGAAATAACAGCCAAATTATTAAAATAACTTGACTGCTTTCGCTAAAATATTATTGATTTAATGGCGCGTCGCGTCGCGTCTCATCCTCGAAGCCGATGCCGATGCGATGGTTGCAATCAAAATGCAAACCCAATTGGATTCATTACGAGTACGCGTAAGTATATGGAGTTGCCTATCTTGGCATTGGGTCTCATAAGCGTCATGCGGTTTGCAGTTCGAATGCAAACCTTTGTTTATCTGGCAGGCTGATTTACAATTTATTGAAAAATAATTTGTTATTTTGGTTATCGCTCGGTGCCTAATTGCATTTATAAAAAATCTTTTTTGTGTTCAATATGAATTTGGTGCAAAGTTTAATGACAGAGCCGTTTGGTGGCCGATCTTTAGCTGATAAAGCGGAAATAAAAAGACTTGGGAGGCCAATTCCTCATTTAAAAATAGAACAATTTGTACAACTAGTAAAAAAAGGAGTTTTACCAAAACATTTAATGCTGAGCTCTATAAAAAACATACGTGGCTGGCTGTGTGCCACACAGCCACGTTTTTGTATGTCTATTTATTTTCATTAATTGTGGTAATTCATTTATTTTTTTAAGGAACCATTAGAATTGCAACCCCTTACTTTTTAACCCACGAGCCGCCACTGGTTTACATTATTTCTTACTCTAAAAAATGCTCGAAAAAATGTCACTTAAAACGACAAGGGTAGCGTAGTTTTTTTTGTTATACAAAAATTAATTATAAAACGATTTTTAAAAACCCAAAACAACTTTAAAAAAGTAGTAAAGAACCCTAAGTTAAATAGACATAGGTGTGGAGCCGGTTGACGGAATGCGGGGTGAGAGGGGAGGCAACTGATCAGCCAGTATTGTGCGCCTTCATCGGTCGCCGCTCGCATTCATTCAAGCTATTTCTGATTTTTGGCTTCGGTGAACTTAAGCTCCATTTTTAAACAGCAATATTTTGATATATTTTTTTTTACTTATTTGTTGCACCATAATAAAACACATAGGGTTTGAAAAAAATATTTTTTCACTCACATTATCACAAAATAAAATATTTTCTTTATTTTTCCTATAAAATATACTAAAGTAATATGTCCGACTAACATGAAAAATGTAAAAGAAAATGCCTACAAAAAGAGATTATACGATGTCGTTTTGTTTACGATTCCCTCCTTGAATAAGCAATGTTGCCGAATGTTTTCTAATAATTTGTTATTATTACCAGAAATGAAGTTTTTTATAGAAAAATCTAACCAGAACTAACAAACAACAACTTCCAAACTATTACCTAGTTCTGGTTAGTTGTCGTTAGGTTTTCCTCGTTAAATTGTAAATTTTTTTCATCATAAGTGCGCCGTCAAACAAAATGAAAAAAATAGTCTGATATCTTAATTTTTTGATTTTTTATAGGCCAAAATAGGGTGGACCTCACTTCCAGATATTTACCTTATTGATTTTTTTTAAATAATTTGTGTATTTTTATTTAATCCGTAATGCTTTAAAGCTAAATCTAAATCCTTTTTTTTTGATCCGACAACGTCGCAAATTCTGGCCTTTTACTTAACCTAAAAACATAGTGTTTTTTCGACTTTTAATTTTATTTTTCCCTGCAAAAATGTATTTTTTTTTTTATTGAAATCTACTAAACAAAATGTTTTTTTTAGCTGTAATATTTTTTATAAATCGAATGGAGCTAAACGAACCCTTGATTTTTATATATTTTTTTAATTACTACCTCCACTGCTTATGTTAAACTCATATGCTAAACAACGATCAAAACAAACAATATAATCTAGGATTTTCTTTGTCTGCCCCCCCTTATATACAATCCTGGCTACGCCCTTGCAATATAACAATTCCATGACCAGAAAGGTCAATTTGTTTTTGCAATCGCCTGAATTATTTTACGAAAATACATATTCAGAATGTCCCAAAACCTTTCCTGTGGCTATTTTAAATGTCGTAATAACTTTTTGTCCAAGTTGAATGGAATTGGATTGAAAACTAAATTAGAAATTATTTACTTAGGACCAGCATTGATGGAAATATGAACATTTGCATATTTTTACAACATTAGCAGAATCAATAAAACTTTCTGAAAAATTATTATGATAACTCCAATACCAATTGCCGAAGAGGAACGTGTTTTTTCGACAGCTAAAGACATAAAAACATTATTGCGAAACAGTGTTCCCAATGACGGTTTAAGTGCTCTAGCTAATATCGATAGACCTTTTGTATACGAAATAAATCATTTTGAAGATAAAGCTATAGAAAAATTTATTTTTATGATAGACTTTCATTTTGTGAACTGTAACGTGTATCCCCAGAAAAACACTTATGTTAAATAGAAGGAGATAAAGTTATGTTCACAATTTTTTTTCTAAATAAATTACTTTTTGTCTTTATGATACATAGAGTATCTACCTATCAGGTGGTACGCATAAAACGTAGTACATACTGATGCTTCAAGTATCTACTTCGCACGTGGAGTGTCTATACTTCTTTTTCTTCCCTGGGAGCCGTCTTGATTCACTAACTGTGGCAGCGCAGCCTCTTGTTCTTTTTATACCCAATCTCTCATTATCTTTTATACCAATCCTCCCATTAGTCTTGTTCCTTCTACAAGTCTGTATAACCTCGAGAGTGGTTGGTCGGTATATTCCTGTGGGCTCATTTCGGTTGTCCAAATAATGCCAGTCTTTTGTAATGTAACTCATCACATTCGCACAGGATATGGTAGGTCTTTTTCCCCTCGTCGCACATTCTGCAACTTGGGTTCCCATTGTATAAGCCCATCTTGTGTAGGTATCCTTTCAGGTTATCGTGCCCTGTTAGCAACCCTACTGTTATGCGAAGTCTTTTTCTACTTTGTCTGAGTAGTTTTTCCTTTGTCCTTTTGCGGATGAGCCCCTTATGAAGCTTTTTTCATGTCTTGTTCTACTGAGGTTCCCCCAGTATTCCTCGTGTATGTTTCGGAGCTATTCCCTGGTTTGCCCTCGTGCTGTGGTTTTGCTCTAAAGCATGGTGTGGATGATCCCTGTCTCGCTCGCATATCCGCTTTTTCGTTGCTTTCTATTCCCGAATGTCCTGGTACCCACAAGAGTTCAATTTGCGTTCTTCCAGGTCTTTTGGCATTTCCATGTCAGCTTGGAGTTACCTTGGAATTTACTAGTGCCTTTGGGACGCCCGGCTGTCTGTTATTATGCAGATCCTTGTTCTTATAAGCCCTCCTGTTATTTTCTTTTGCACAGTGCAGTAAAGAATATATTTGTTTGAAATACAGAACTGTGTGAAATGGAGAATTGTGAATTCCTCATTTCACTTACACCGCTCCAGTTCCTGCTCGGTTTGGAACCATCCGTATATCGATGATGTCTCCAACCCCTGCCAGGGAGATCGGGTTGCTACCACTCACTTCGATCTGAAATATTTACGTCAAAGTTTTTGTTGAATGGTATTGGAAATATCTGGTTTGTTTTCTCGTTCAGGATGTTGCCGCCAACCTGACTTTTTATGTTGTTGTGTCCCAAACTAGCGTAAACACCAGTTGGTTTTTTTGCCTTTTCCATCACTATGAGGTTAAGTGGTGGAAAGTTTAAAAAGACACTCCATGGCTGCTGTTGGGGTTGTTTTTAATTGCTCTCTGAACCTTGGCCAGTTCTGTAACAGCAGATCTTTGTCGCATTTTGTTCACCTACCAGTGATGCGTATATTATCATAGGCCTTACCACCATGGTGTATAACCAATAAACCATATTTGGTTAAAGGCCCCATGTTTTCTCATAAACGCGTCTGATTAACATAAAGTCATCTCCGGTTTCTTTCTTATTTTCTGAACATGTTGGTCCTAGGTAAGTTAAAGTCTAGGATGACACCTAAATATTTACCTTCCCACAATCTATATTGTTTCATCTCGTAAGGTTCAGGGGCCCTAAGCCCTCTAGATTTTCTTTTGGTGAAGGCAACTATGGCTAATTTGGAAGGATTTATATTTAGTCCCGAGTGTCTATACTGCGTTGAAGTAGTATTTACTATGTATAAGTATATAAAGACCCTCGCTTCAAAGTATCTACTCCATTATTTCACAGATTTCTTTAAATCGGTCTTTAAGTAATATTACAGTTTAGACAAAGTTGATGTTTGAGGAACTTTGGCAAGCGCAAACTACGAATTTAAATTCAAAAAAATGGCGGCTTTCATATATGTGGGCCCTAAAAGTGTATAATCAGAGACGAAGATACAATGACGATGTATATCGTAATTATTCGGGTATTTATTATAAATTGTGCCATTAATATATATCATGTACTTTCATAGTCTGCTTTTAAAAAAGGTTCAACAGGGAAATGTTAACTGGCTTGTCAATTTTTTTTTGATGATGTCGTAAAAACAAATTTGGAGCCTTCCCAATCTGAAAATGGAACAGTTTTTAAAAACATTGGTAATTTTCTTAAGGCACTGGTAAAATATAAACAAGTTTCATGTCTTTTTTACAGGGGTTTGCCGATATTGACATACATCAATGTGCCGTAGGCGATTTACTCGAAGAGAAATAACTGGATTAAATTTCCGAATACACATGAATTAATTGCTATTGTATGAATCAATGAGCAAACATAAAGCAAATGCCAGGGTAATAGGTACTATTGACTGTACCCACATACAAACAAAAAAAAACCATCTATTCACGGTGATGAATATATAAACCTAAAGGGTATTTTTTAATAAAGGGTTTCAAGCTACTTGTAACGCTAATGAAATGTTTACTGGTATTGACGCATCATGGCAGGGCTACGCAAACAACATATTTCCTTTTTGGTAAAAATAACCCTATATACCTTAATAACACTTACGCCAAATTTTTTTTAAACGAAATTTTGTAAAAAAGAGCTACAAGCATTTAAAATTTAAATAAAAAAAACTCGGCGTGAAAACGGTATTTACGTCACAAACCGCTAACCACACAAAATTCACCCCTACTTGGACGACACAAGCCCACAGGGGGGACATTCAAATTACGTGAGCTCAAAATGGGGGAAGGAGTCCAGCAAAAGCTCATTTAAAATCATCCAAAGGGAGCGGGGTGTCATTAAAAAATTTCACGTCAACTTTTTTTCAAAGAATATACATTATTAATATAGACCGGGGTTTTCCAACCTTGATTCCGCCTTTCCCGAACCAAAAAAAAAATGTTTTCATGCCCCCTTAATTAAGTTTCAACAAAAATATATTTTTTATATTAACTAAATTATTTATTTAAATTTTAAATTGGTACAATATTTTTTATTTATTATGGATATTTAATAGAAACGTAGGTACACTTTTAATAATTAATTACTTTTACATTTACATTTCTTAGTTTTGGTTATTATCCTCTTATTATTTTTTATTTATGTAAATTATATTTTTATAATTAGATAATGTCTGACAACTTTCAAAGTAATTTTAGAACAAATAAAAAAACTTTTAAAGTACTAATGAGATATTTGAGCTTGCATGTTCTGTACCAGATGGTCGATTCTGGGTTCAGTTTTTGCTACAGCTATTTAAATTGCTATTAACGGCAAGGCGATTTCGCTGTTTGTTTTTATTAAAACTAGAGCTGAAAATTTCTTGCATAAATGGCGCGAAAATGGAATAAGTATTTTCTAACAACTTTCGGATTAACAAGGAATCGTTTGATCCAAAATTTCTCTGTCAGAGATCAATGTCGCCTTTCATGGTCAAGTCAGCCTTCATTTCTAGAAATTCTTCCTGAACTTCTTCAGGTAATTGTAAAACATCGACCACAAATGGGTTTCTGGTTGCCCACCTTGGTGACTCGGAATTAACATCTCGATAGTATCGGTGAAAGTCGTTTTCCAACGCTTGTAAATAAATTTCTATTTCAGATATTAATTATCATGTTTTTGATTAATTGCTTCGGAAACCGTGAAAAAAGGAATACATTTTCAGCAGGTACTTATTTTTCCAAATTAAAGCTTTGATATAAAACCTTGAAGTTGTTACTAATCAAAGTGCCATTTCAGCCCCCCCAAGTTTCAAGTTTGTATTCAGGGCTTCAAATATATCAGCCAAATAGGCTAGCTTCCACTGAATTTTTTCATTTTTTGAATAGTTATAACATGATTATTTTCTTTGATTTCAAAAAGAGGATGACCTCTTCTCTTAATTCATAAAGGCGAGCTAACATGTTGCCTTTTGATAACCAGCACTCCTTGGACCTTGTGATCAGAATCGAGGTCCCCCCATAAAGTAAAGTAAATAACCGGGCTATAGGAGCGATTGAATGGCAATTCGGAACAATTAAATAGCGCGTAGTTAAACTAAAACGGATTTTTTTTCAGAAATGCAAACCGCCTATTACGCCCTCCCTGAAATTTTTCTACGCACCCCTAGAGGGACGTGCCCCCCTGGTTGGGAAGTCCTGATATAGACAATAAAAAAAACTCTTTTTTTTTACAATCTTTTTGTGTCCCAAAAAACATAAAAATAATTTTTTTTTACTTAAAAATCTAAAATTTTGAAGTAAATCTCATGTAAGGGGCGTATGACCACATCTTCCCAAAACTCACCAAGGGGGGGGGGAGGAGTCCAAGTCGAAAGAAAAAAATCTCACCTAGTAATTAAATGCTCCCCCCAGACCCCAAATATGGATAATAAAATACTTTGGTTTAAAAAAGTGGGCAAGTCTCATTTTCAATGGTTTATTTAAAAAAATAGAATACTATAAAACTGTTCATTTTCGTTTGACAAAAAAGCCCCAACAAAAAATGTATTTATTGCTTTGGTTTAGAAATTCACTAACCATGTTTACAGAGACAAAAAAATATATAACATTAGTTAAAAAAGTCAGTAATCATGTTAACTTACCATGTGTTTTTCTTAAACGATAATGGACAAATTTCAGAGCTTTAGCCTGTTTTCTGTAAAATTTTATTTTTTGTTTTAATAACGATGGATTTTGCCGGTATAATTAACCTTTAAATTTATTATGTTTCATATTTAATTGTCATTAAACCAGTTAACCTTTAAAACGAAATAAAAAAAAACGCGATGGATTTTCCTTTAAAATTAATTAACGAAGCAAAAAAAAATAATGAATTGAACAAAAGAAAAAAAAAGTAGTGATTTTCAATCTTATCGTATATACAATAGTGATCAGGACCTAATAAGAAGGAAAATATATTGTCTTAATGAAAGCGGATTGTTCCTACCTTGAATAAACTGAAAAAGAAAGACGGAAAACGAAACCAATATAAAAAATTAGCCGTGCCACCCTCCATGGAGTTGTTTGTAAAATGGGATTTAAATACCGCAAAATAGACAAAAGACAAGTAGTAATGGATGCAATCTTTTTTTAGGATTTTAACCTTGGGCTTATGTTTGTCTCAAAGTATACCCTTTAGGCTCTTCCTTCATTTATGGATTATACCTGCCGACAACAATAAAACTGCGGATCAGTAGGTATTAAAGGACAAACATTAGGGACGGCCCCTAATAATATATTTATAATTTATTGTTTTTTACCATTTACCATAATAGGCTTTTCAGAAGACGGATTTGTCCCAAACTGCTTGCTGTTGTCTGCAAAGAATATTAGGGATTCTAGCTTGGATTATCATGAGGATACAAGTGCATAACTTTTTTAAAACTGATTTCAAAATATTTTTTAAAAAAAAATTCCAATCAACTGTGTTATTGTCATGGATAACCCAAGCTACCACAGTCGTCTTTCTACACTAAGCACCAGCTTCATCAAGTTCAAAAAATGAAATCCAGGGAAAATTTGTTAGAAAATAATATTTATTTTTGAATTTAGTTACAAAAAAGGGAACTT
>JAHBCN010007002.1:0-45738 GCA_019359885.1 Listronotus oregonensis
TGCTTTATTTTTAGTAGGAACAACAATACAACAACAACTGTCAATATATATAGTAGTACTCTTACATCGGTAGGCACTTGGATGCTTTCTTGTTCCACGATGAAATTTGAATTGACTACTCCAGAGTCAGTAATTTCCGCATGTTTGGAAGATGATTTGCCCATATTGGCGTCTATTTACCATATCACTGGACGGTATGCACTTTTTCTGACTTCTCAACATGTAACTGGTAGGATCGCCATGTGGTGTACTCTGCTTTTGTACTTGGTTCGTAGTATCTGGTACACGTCAAGAAGTCAAACAAGAGACTTTGTATAAAACATACTTTAATATAAAAATAGAAAATAGTATATATGCCTCTTAGGCTTTTAGTAACTAACTTATCTTACTGCATCTAAATGTATCTAATCTTAATGTGTATAAATCAAGTTATTATATATATATATATTTAAACAGTAAACAAACATTATTTAATATACACAGTTTACAATAATATATGAGTATTGTTATATAAACTAATATTTAAATAATAACATGCTGTTAACCTTTACGGTCAACTGCTTTAGATACGTGCATTGGATTGATGACCTAACAAGTACTAGTGAGTAACCTTTCAAGATTATTCTTTAGCCTTTTGTTTCAACCATGAATCCATTACACTCGTGTGTAATTAAAATTAACTTTTTTTTGTAACTTTGTTTGTTATTGGGATAAAGAGTTTTTTTAAACGCTTATAAAACAACATTTACATTATTTTACTAAGTCATTAAAAAGGTAAATTACCAAATGGTAATTTTTATATGAGATCACAACTGCACTTCACGCAAATAAAACATGTGATAGAATCATAAGATTGCCGGTTTTTTTGAAGTAATGTCATATATACCGGGTGACCCAAAAAGAAGTTATGACAATTTATTTCTTTTTTTTTTTAAATGGAAAGGACCATTTTTCATATTATTTCCAAAATTCTGTATAATATTCTAAAGATATTTCATGTATTATGTCCTATAACTAAATTCAATTGTTTCCGAGAAAAACAGAATTTTAAAATTTCAAAAAAAGAAACTCAACTAAACTTACCTATCACAAATTAATTAAGGATATTTTAGGCTACCTTATACTGATGGTATCGGTTGACGTCTGTCTTAAGCAATTTTGTCTAAAGTCAGAGTGCCCAGCCAAAGTTTTTCAATAAATTTCTAATTTTATAAAATGGTACGCCTGACTGAAAAAGAGCGAATAGAGATATTGATGATGATCGGTTATGGAGACAGGATGCGCACCCAAATAGAAGTTTGTGGACTTTTCAATAACAAGTACCCTCGCAGAGAGCCAATATCTCGCTCCACTGTAAGTAAAATAAAAAAAAATATCGGGATTTTGGTCACGTCAGGGAAAATTACACAAAAGGTCGACCTACGTTATCAGAAGATACAGGGCTAAATGTGCTAGTGGCAGTTCAAGAAGACAACCATAAGGCTAGTCGCACTATTGCATCAGATTAGATGTTTATTTGTGCTTATTTACTTTTAAAACTTTCATCTATTCTGTCATATAAAATAGCTTTGAACCTTTAAGATTATGTTCTCATTAAAACCACTTATTTCATGAGATTTTTGAACGATCTTCTTAAAGTCATAAAAAAGCTGGAAAAATTTTTTTTGGTGCGGTTCTCCCCTTGAAACCACCCCTTTTCAAACCTCAAGTACGTACGAGGGCCGAAAGCAAAAGGAATTTTACTTGGGACCCGTCTGACTACAGAAAATCACCCCTCAAAAATATAGTCATTTTTCATAAAAGGATTTTTTTTAAATAATATAAAGTACCCTTAAAAAAGTTGTTCCACAACAAAACTTATATAAAGTTACCTGATTACATACCAAATCCCCACGCAAAAGGAATTTCACTTGCGACCCTTTTCAACACTAAAGTACGTGCGAAGGCCGAAAAAAATTCAAAATGAATTGATCCAACCCTTGCACCGTTCCAAAATTTTTAGACAACATTACCCTGATGTATGGAGCTCAGCCATAATTATTCCAACACATAAACCAAATAAGTCCCAACTATACACCAGTAATTATCGACCCATTTCTCTCACCTCTCACCTGTGTAAACTACTTGAAAGGATGGTCAATTATAGACTAATGTGGTTTCTAGAAAAACATAATTTACTGGACAACGAAACATATGGCTTCAGATGGGATAGATCCACAATAGACTGCCTTACCAACCTAGAAATTGACATTCAGAGATCATTTTCCAAAAAACAACACCTCATCGCAGTCTTCTTAGATTTAAGCAATGCCTTTGACCGAGTATGAAGATATAGCATCATTCAAGCCCTTCATGGATGGGGTATGAGGGGTCACATCTGTTATTTCATTCAGAACTTCCTGTCCAATAGACAATTTAAAGCAAGAGTAAATCATACATACTCCAACACTTATTCTCTTCAAAATGGAGTTCCACAAGGCTCCTCCATTAGCCCTACTTTATTCCTGATCTCTAAAAAACTATTTTACTGCAGAATATCAAATACAAAATATATGTAGACGATCTCGTCATCTACTATTCTTTCACACAAATAAGAACTTGTGAGAGGAAAATCCAAAATTGCTTAAACTCCTTACCCTCATGGTCCAACTCCCACGACCTTAAATTCTCCCCTCCCAAATCCTCCATCGTTCACTTCTGCAGGAAAAGAAACTGCCCTCGCATGAATGCTTTAGAACTATATGAACGCCCAATTCCTATAAAAGATAACATCAAATTTCTAGGCCTTATACTGGACAACAAATTAAATTGGGTTGAACATATAAAATACCTTCGCGCCAAGTGTAAAAAAGATCTATCACTCCTAAAACTACTATCACATACCACATGGGGATCTGATCAACATTCCCTTCTAAAGATATACACAAGCCTCATTAGAACAAAACTAGACTATGGTAATTTCATCTATGTGTCTGCTAGAACATCTTACATCAATACCCTTGAACCAATACAAAATCAAGCACTTCGTCTATGCACTGGTTCATATAGAACCAGCCCCATCCCCAGTATCCAAAGCATATCTACTATTTACAGAACAGAAGAATCCACTGCCTATTAAAATATGCTACCTCTCTATGGTTTAAACCCTCCCTTTCTACCCACCACAACTTCTATCCGACTCAAATAGAATATAATCACCCTTTACACAACACACACAGCTCTAAGCACCGGTTTAAATCCCTCTGCGAACAGTTTGGAAATTTCCTCCCACAAAACCCCTTCTCTTATAAATACAAATTTCCGCCTTGGGCCAGATCTCGCCTTCTTATAGATTTCTCTCTTCTCAAATTCAATAAAAACAACGATAGCCACGAGGCAATTAAAGCAGAATTCATTAATATCGTATACAATAAATTTACTGATTCTATCAAAATCTTTACAGATGGCTCTAAAACCGATCACCACACAGGTGCTGCTTTCCTTGTCACTTCCCCCCAACGGATCTTCTGAAATGACTCTTGATGACTTCTTGATGACTCTTTTAAACTTCACCCATACACCAGCATATTCACCGCAGAACTTCTCGCAATAAAAATCGCTTTAGACTCCCTCGCTTAGATGAAAAATAAAAAAAATCCTAATCATAACTGATTCCCAATCATCTCTAGACAGTTTAAAGAAAACTCTAACTCGTGACCCTTACTAAGTTGCATTCAAGACCTCATTACTGAACTCACCTACAAGCACAATACAATCTCATTCATGTACGTACCAAGTCACGTGGGAATACAGGGCAATGAAACTGTGGACCTACTAGCCAAGTAAACATCCAACCTAGCAGAACAACACAGCCATTTCTACAAGCACACAGACGTGATTCCTTTAATTACAACCATCATTAAAGAAAAAGTTCAGAGAGAATGGAACTCCATCCCCACTACAAATACACTTAGATCCATCCAAGATAATTTTTTTTCTTCCTTGTCCTACATCTTTAAACAGAAGAGCTTAAGTGTCTATAACAGACTTAAAATAGGTCATTGTCATCTAACCCACTTATATCTCCTAAATAATACAGACCCACCTTTATGTGATGAATGCCCCAATTTTGCCCAGCACAGAATTTCAAATAGCCTAAAGACTGAAGAACTGAAAGACTGCTTAAACAAAAACATTGACAACATTCGAAACGTTATAAACTTTACAAAAGACATTGGCATATATAACAAAATATAATGACAGCAGTACTCTGATTTAATACATAAAATATGCTAATTGGTGCTAAATGGCCTTAGTTGCTGACGCACCTTTAATTCAAAATATCTATCTATCTATCATCTTAAGGTTTAAAATGTCATTCCATGAGTTTTGACAATTAGGGGTAGTTTTCACCCTTAAAAAACAAACAGCGCACATCACCATGAAATAGAATTTAAATTCGAGGGTTAGAAGCGCGCAATTCCAAATTTTTATACAAATCAATGCAGGACACAAAAATTGCGAGGTTTTGCAATTTTTTAGTTTTATTTCCGGGACAATAATTATTTATCATCAAATCGTTTTAATTTGTCAATTTTTTTTGTTAATCTCATAAGGGGTGGTTATTTAAAGGTTAAGTTATGGTAGTTAAATATTTATTATACCGTAAACTGTTAAAATATTTTTTTCTACAATAAAAGCGTTATTAAATAATTTTAAAACGAAAAAACACTTTTTTTGGAATTTTGTTATTAAGGGTGATTTTTACGTTAACGTAAAAATATAATGTTTGATATAACTCACAACATAAAAATAGATTCATTCCACATATTTAGCTATGATTTTAATTTACATAAGGTTTATTTCTATGGTTTTTTAATTTTTTAGAATAAGGGGTGGTTTTTACCCCCTAAAAATAAATAGCACACCCTAAGCATATATAAACTTTGATCTAAAGGGGGAAAAGCAACTTAATTCCAAATTTTCATAAAAATTGAAACTGTACAAAAAAATCCGGAGGTCAAACAGCTTTTTTCTCCCCATCCACTGTACTATACCCTCTTTGCATTTTTATTAACACATGTGTCTTTTTAAATTTAAAATTATACTTAAAAATAGACATGTTTTAGTCGAAAAGAAAAATTCCTAAGAAAATTAATAACGATAACATGTGCAAAAACACAAACTTTTCAATCAAGAAAGATAAAAAATGACGTGAGTTGGCATGCCACTTGCCAGGCCGATGGCTTTTAAACGCCGCGTCATTTTTCACCGATATCGTCAGCCAACGAAGTGATATTTATTAAATAAAAAATGTCAGGCGTGTAATTCGTGGATAAGGCCATATTGATAAATGACATATCTGAAGGAGCGCGTAAATAAATATTGAGAGGTTTTTGAAACGTACTCATAGAGAGGCTTTGCGTTTTTAAATTACGAAGGAAAAAAGAAAGGTTGATGTAGTGGTAAACATAATTGGCATACAAAATGTGCATCATTGTCACAAATATAAGTTATGATATGCAGTAGGTTTTGAACCTATCATTGCTATATAGCCTTTTTTTAATTTTTTCTTGCTTTATGATATTTTTTTAGGTGTTATTTTATTTACCGTAACGTAATAAAATCAAATATAAACTCGATTTGTATCTTGTACTTCTAAGATTTTAGAGAAGAGAATAAAAAATATAAAATATGAGAATTCCAAATCGTAAGCAATCACATATATTTTCAAATATTAAAAGAACTATCCCGCCTCTTTTGCAAAATATTTTTAATTGAGAAAAGTATAGAATAATCAAAACCATAGCTGTTTTTTTAACTTGGGACAGTCCCTGAAGGCTAAGGCCTAAGTACTAACATAGGGGAGAGGGTAAGACGGAGTAGTGGGTAAGACGGGATACCCAGCAAAATTCAGGGTTAAAACCAACCAATCTTGCTTGTTTACGCATCGTTCGGTGCGCCACCATACCACCTATTAGTCTTCCAGCTATTATTGTTCTTAAATGCACGCGTGTCGAAATAATCCTAATAAACAGTTTTACTGCAAAGTGCTTCTCATATATTTCTTCTGGCTTTGACACGTGACTGTTGTTTGGTAAATAGAGCTAGCTGGTAAAACGTGGCTGTCATAAATGCTTAAAGTAGCCTATAATAAGGTAAACATTGTGTTTTTAAGATTGATGACAATTTTTTTTGCTTAGATTATTATTAAAAAATAACTCGGTGGCGCAAAATGGGGTAAGGACTACCCCCTTATAAACAATAATTAGAAGTCGCTGCATAAAAAAAATATGCTGAACAAAAAAAACTAAGGAAAAAAGAAATAAGGAAAATAAGAGATGAATTAAAAGAACATAATAGGTCGTATATAAAATCTCAAAATAAACATTAAGGAATAGTAGCAGACAGCACAAACAAGATTCTCATCATCCAAAGTGAAGGTGTCGAAAGGAGGAACGCCATTTTACATGGCGTGAATTCCATATCCATCTAAGGGTGGTTTTTTGGTAAATAGAGTACAGTAAACGTGCAGGAATCAACGATGATGACGACAATAGCCATTCACGTCCACGAGTTCTACCAGTGAAATATTCAATTTATTTTGTTTATATAACCATTACCCCATCTAACTCGAGTGGCGCAATGGGTGCACCTATAAACATTTAAATGCGCAAAAAAATGCTAACAAAAACTAAGGAAAAAAGAAATAAGGAAAAGAAGAGATGAATTAAAAGAACATAATAGGTCGTATATAAAATCTCAAAATAAAATATTAAGGAATAGTAGCAGAACAGCAAAACAAGATTCTCATCATCCAAAAGTGAAAGTGCAGAAAGGAGGACACGCCATTACATGGCGCTGAATTCCATATCCATCAAGGGTGGTTATTTTGGAAAATAGGTACATAATAGCTGTGCAGGAATCAACGATGATGACGACAAAGCCATTCACGTCCACGAGTTCTACCAGTGCAAATATTCATTATTTTGTCTTATAATAACCATTACCCCATCTAACCCGAGGGGGTACCCCAGCACCATGGGGCAAGACGGGACAAAACATTTTTTTTATTTTGATGTTTTTTCTCAAAATGGAAAACTAAAAGTTCCTAATTTTACCATGTTGGAAGAATAATAAATTAGAGTTAATTTTAAAATAAAAACCTTAAGTACCCCATCTTGCCACCCTCTTCCCCTACCGTGGGTGTCTGAAGTGTGGTAAGAAGAAGTTTATTCACATGAGTCACGAAATATTTAGAGATTTGGGAAAAGAAAAACTGCGGATAGCAGGCTCCAAAGAAAATACCTATAAAAGAGGGACTGATCCCTACAGCTCGTCGGTGGGCAAGAGAACGAAGCTTTTCTGTAGGTGTGGGATCATTAATAAGACGAACATTTTTTTTTAATGGAGTCAAGAGTGCTAAATGTTGTAGGGGACGCCATTCCTAAGACATGAGAACAATATTCTAAAGAGGGTCTGATCTGGAATACATACAGAGTATACAGATTAGAAGCAGATAAATACTTCTTAGGTTGAAAAAGAAATTAAAGGTTTTTAGAAGCTGCTGAGGCTATGAATGCAATGTGTTTGTTCCAGATAAGGTTATTCACAAAACTAACACCTCACAAGATTAAACGATATTTTGATTTGCAGAACTTGTCGCTTATATATAATAAATGATCATTGGCAGACTGTGTTAAAGACTTTAAACTGGACAAGATTTTTGCGTGCCAATCCAGGATTAGTTTAGGTCTTGTGAAAGAGATATCTACATTAACCTGCGCTTGTTTTTTAAATCAAAATTACAGGGTGGCTTAAGAAATTAAATATTAGAGTGGAGGGTACTGTCGTCAACAAGAAGATCGTTGATGTAAAAAAGAAACAGAGTTGGTGTCAGAACTTAGCCCTGGGGCACCTCAGCACTAATTCGATAAAAGCTGGAAGAATGACCATCTACATAGCTGGTATACGTCGATTAAAAAGGAAACTGGAGAGTCAAGAATAAAATTTAGGTGACAGGTCGTATTAAGGAAGTTTGTTAAGAAGCCCATTATGTTTGACCTGATCAAAAGCTTTGGATATGTCACAAGCAACGATATGGGATCCACCATGAAACTCAAGGGACTTGTTTCAGTTGTGTGAGAGAAAGGAAAAAAGATCAGCTGTGGATCTTCTGTAACGGAATTAAGTTTGTTGTCTTTTTGTGTTTATACTCCAAGGGATTATTTTTATGTTTAACCCGTAAGTGGTATCTTGAGGTCTAAGTGATCTAGCGTTATCTACAAGGGATGTTTTTAAAGGGATATTCTAGTCTAGAATATTAAAAAATAAACTTTTTTTATATTTCTTTAGTTTAAATATTTAAGAATATCTCCTTAAAAAGGGTTTTTCAAAATTCGAATTATTTTAAAAGTTATAGTCATTAAGTGTCGTGGCAACTCGACCGGTTTGGGCAGAACAAACCTTAAGCTCTAATTGACCAAATTTCGTAAAAGTTTAAATTTTCTTTATATATACGTCTATGGCAAAAACCAACAAAAAATCGAAATTTTTAATTTTTAATATTATTTAATATTATTAAAAAATAACTAAAAACAATCTACCTTTTTTGAGAAATTGCCTTTTTGCGTTTTTTTTTCATTTTTCTGGTCCTTGTTATAATATTATTTGTACTCATAAAAAATCCACCTTTTTTATTTTTCAGATGACCAAATGGGTGGTATTCGGGACATCTTTTTTCTCCCTCTACTTTTACAGTGTGTAACTTCGTGAATATTTTTTTTGTGAATTCTTGAAATATAAATAAAAAAGTTATAAAACAAAGGGATAGCTAGAATATTAATTGTTTTTTTATCGACAACCAAAAAACGACCAAAATTCATGCCTATAGACCAGAATACCCCTTTTAGGGTTATTTAAATAATCAGAAAGCTCCGCCTTTTAATATTTCTTAACAAGCAAGTAATGATTTTTTTAAATAAATTATTTATTTCCAAGCAACTTAATATAATAATAAAAAATATACGTAAAATAATTATTAACAAAAATAAACAACATATTTAACAATAAACTAATTAACTGTAAAGTAAAACACAAAAAAAATATACCAATATTATTAATTTTAATAATTTTTTTCAAAAAAAATGTTGTAGCATTTTTTTAAAAATAATATAAAGGGAATATTAATTATTTTCTTTTTTAAAATAAATATAAAGAGAGATTTTTAAAAATTTAATGTTAATTAAAAATAATAAATCCAGTTTGTATTTTATTTATCATGTTGAATGTTAATTAAAACTTTAGAAACACTGTCAGCAAAATAAGTTATTGTAGTATTATCCGTTAATAACTTAAGGTTTTCCTTAAGGTTAATTTAGATATAAAGTTAATTCACACAAGAAATAAAGTAAGTCCTGAAACTGATTCCAAAACAGCTTATTTTCATTTAAGAGAAACAGTTATAATTACGTAGTTGGATCGCTATAACCCATCTGTAGTACTACTGAAGTAATATTTTTAAAACCCATGTTTATTTATGTTTTTTATAGTTTATTTTTATGAATTATACTGATGACGTACAATACATTACTTTAGTTCTAAAATGGATTTGCAAACAAAAATCCAAGTGAACCTTTGAATAATATTAAATTAGAAGATGAACTAAAACACAAAGTCTTCTGAAGACAATGAACAACCTGATAAACACAGTGTAAGAGCGGATAATAAGAAAAAAGGTGCACAAACAATGTGCGGACGTAAATGATAAAGGTGAGAAAGATAACCAAATATAGAGTGATCACAAAACTGAAAGCAAACTTAAATATTTGCCAGGAAAGAAACTAGAGAAAATCGATGGATAGAAAAGTCTATCAATCAAGATATTCTTGGAATTATAATTAAAAACACACAAAAAAAGTGCAAAGAAACCGCTATACAATAATACTGTAATATAGATACTTGTTGGTATACTATTTCCTATTTCTTTAAAGTATGTTATAAAAGTCGGTCTAAATTTTAAATCACATTTTTCTAAGTATTAGTATATTAAGTAGGGTGTTTAAAGTAAATGTGGGAAATCTTCCAAAAATGAACAAAAATAACACATAAAAAGAATATTTAAAGTTTATATTAACTTTTCTTGTATAGGCTGCCTCTTCGAAGATAGTGGCTCCATAGATAACCTAACTTTAGATATGTAATCGCTAATTGCTTTTATGTCAAGTTTACGCTAGCGCGCACTAAACAAACAATGAGGTTATCCAGCATGCGTATTTGAAATAAAGGACCAGTACCGGGCTTAGAAATTTCTATAAATCATTAATTAATTTATATTCATTAAATATATGTTTTCTAATTTTGACATTTAAATTTACACTGTTTAATTTTAATATCTTAGTTTTCACAACTAGTTACAAAAAGTAAAATTTTTCGCGTGATAAAAAGTAAGATATTTGAAAATGAGTTTTGAAAAGTTTTTTTATATTTTAAACTTGAATTAAAAAGAACTATATCATATTTAAAATTAGAAAAAATATCGTTTGAAACGCGTTGAAGAAACACTATTTTTCATAATTTACATTCTTTTGCGTGTTCGTTACGAAAAATCTAACTTTTGAATGGCGCATATGATCCCTTTGCCGGTCCCTATGACGGTCAGTGAGTGGCCCCAAAAGGATTCAATGGAATTAAGTTTTTTTAGACGTAATTATTAAATCATCAGGTATTTTTCAATTTTATTTAAATAAGATGTAATATCAAATAGATAAAACTCTTTAAATTACTATCAAAAAAAGTGTTGTGAACTACTCAGAGCTGCAGTTACGAACTAGCTGGGACACTCATGACCCCCTTTTTTTACGCTCTTTATTGTTAAAAACTTTGAACAACGGTTTTTTTAACCTTAAACTATTGAATAAAAGTATTCTTTATTCATGTCTTTAATCGTAACCGTTTTCGAAAAATATACTGCTTTATTTACATTATTAGTCCCCCAAGTTCTGTCGGGTTTGGAATATAATTGTCATCAACATATTAGTTTTAATGAAAGTTGAAAATTAAGTTAAAAAACTTTGTAAGAGGGTTTAACAGGGACCCGTAAAGGTCAGATACGGAGCACCATGAATTGAGAAAATTCGTCTTTCAAATTCAACTTAATAGAACTTAGGGACTAAAGTGTAAAAGGGACTAATTAATTAGCTATATTTAATTTTTTTTAGTAAGGTTTGTGAAAACAAATTCTTACAATAAAGGCGTAAAAAGTTTAAATTTAACTGGTCCGTTTCTGTAGCTTTAAGAAATTCACAACAATTGAATTCCTGTGATAGTAATTTAAAGAATCTAACTTGATATTAGATCTTAATATAATAAAAATGGAATATACCTGGTGGTCCAATAAATATATCTAAAAAACTTGATTCCACTGTAGCTCTTTGGAAGCCAATATCTTCGAAGAGGAGGCTTATATGAAAAATTTTATATGAACTTTACGTATTCTTTTCACGTGTTTTTTTATATCCGGGAGATTTATCACCGTTTTCCGGACACCTCTGTATATTGGCGTTTGGGGAGAGTAAATAATAACGTGTTGATAGAGCAGAGGTGTATTCCTGCATGTCAACATAAACCTTAACAACTGGTGATAAAATGCAGAAATTTTGTTCTTGGGTCACCTTATCTCCCAAGGCAAATGAATTTAGCCGAAGATCACTGACCGGGCAGACGCAAGGAGTGGCCTTCGATAAGGATATCTTTTGCATGGCGCCCTACGAGGTCAGAGATATGCAAGATTCTACACATCGTATCCCACGTGTAAAATCTTATTTCACAATAATAATCATATTAATATTTAAAGTTATATTATTATTATTATTTGCAAAGATCCGACATGCGGAAGGCCATCCGTATCGAAGATCACTCCCCGCGTCCGCTTGGTCTACTACACTTGGTTTACTGAGGCAAATGCAGAAAACAAAGGGACCCAAGGACAGCAGATTTCTGCATTTTCATCACCAGTTGTTCGAATGAATGTTGACATGCTTAAATATACTTCAGCTCCCCCAACACAGTTTCCTTCATGCCCCCCAAAACGCCGACAATCAGAACAACCAATCGCACGTTCCGGATAGAGCCTCCGAAGTTCGCCAAGAAGATTCTGATATTTGGATCTTTTTTCTATTCCTTTTTATCGATGTTAGTTTAACTTAATGACATACATAGAGTTATTTTTTTTCAAGGAGAACGATATCAGGTTTATTGGCGCGAATTTGATGCTTAGTTGGGAATGCATAATTCCAATATATGCGACAGATGTCATTTTCCACTACTGCCTCGATATCGCCGGAAGCAAATGGAAGAATTGCTGTTTCATCGATGCCATAGTAATGTCTGAGGTGATAATAAAGTACCCAAAGCGCATCGTTATGTCGGTGGATGTAACCACAAACAGCATGCACTGGACAAGCTGACAATAAGTGTTTTGGGTTGCTGTCGACAGGCTCGACAAGCAGTATCAGAAAAGTTAGAAAACACCCCATCCTGGCATGCTAGTAGGAAACAGTCGGTCTCAGACTTGAGCTCAGCAGATTTTAAAAAACCAAACGTAAGGTTTCAAGATAGATTGAGTCTTTCTATGTTTCCGAAAAATACTTTGTGTTGCGGCTTATTAATGTGACCATCTAAGAGTATCTGCTGTTGTGCTTTTTTATCTGCAGTTCTTCAAATTTATATTATTATTATTAATAACGTTATTTTTACTAACATAATTATTTATAATAATATTATTTTATGTCTTTTTTGTATGGTTTGGTCAAAAGCTTTACTTACTTCAGGAATGCCATCAGAACTAGAACTATTTCTTGATCCACTTTCACTATCGTAGTCTCTAAACCTTTGCTGGTCTCTCTGAATACGTCTTTCGGCTCTTCTTTTAGCAACCTAAAAAATAATTTAACTTAGACCTACCTAGAAAATTTATAAATGTAAAAATATCCATAATCGTGGTTTACAAAAATCAAAATATTTTTTAGGGAGCATAATCCAAAATAAACTAAGAATCTATACAAGCAATGACTGGATTTAATAAGTGTCTTTATAATTTTGATAGGGTTGCATATTTATGTTATAATAAAACGTATATTTTTAAAAAATTTATTTAATAATAACAAGTTAAACATCTAAATATATTTTTGGTTAACAAGCATATGCTTAGCATAAGCGAACAACAAAACTAAATTAAAATATTTTTTAATTTATTATTATTAAAAAATTCTGAACAAGAAACATGACTCATTGAAATTAAGTCAAAGAGTGGGTACAGTGGTGCTGAAAGGATTTTTGCAACCGGAGCAGACTGGCTGTGTAGGGTTTTCGCTGAATCCTGAAGAATACCTAAAGAGTTTAAGGAAAACAAAACAGATACGACACTAAGGTAAACCTTTTCTTGTGAGACAACCCATCGTGCGTTTTCGACATATATAAAACAAAGATTTAATATTTATGTTAAAGTCTACCGTTTATTATTACTTTTATTACAAATTATTGGTGCCCACGAGACTATCCGGCTTCCATCCATTTTAATTATTGCTTTATCAATATTAACATAACTTGGTAGCGTTGTTATTCTAATAAAACGTTAGTTTTAGGCATATTTAACAAGCTTTCGGTTTCACCGGAAATGATTGAAAATTTGGATTTTAAAATAGGACAGCCCGTGTATTTTAGGTTTTTTTCGATTCAACATATAAACTTCCGAATGCATAATTTTTCTGTTTTAAATATCAAATTTAACTTACGAAATACGTTAATAAACACAAATCAACTTTTTTATTCGTAAAACTTTAAAAGGTACGAAAATAATTGGTTCCACAGTAATTTACCCCCATTTAGCTGCTATTTTTATGGCAACTACTATTTATTACCAAATACGTGGTATACTCGATTCAATACAAAAAACAATCTTACATCTACATAATAAAACAAAACTTTTTAGATTAAAAATTGGAATTAGGACGTAAAATGATCTGTGGATTTCGGAAAACAAAACATATACAGGGTGTCCCATTTAAAAAACAACATTGCCAGTCATTTCCGTAAAACCAGAAGACGGAAAAGTAGTCGTTGAAGCACTAAAAAGGCTAAAAGTTTTCGATTTTTTTGGTCGTATCGGAATGCGGTTTTTGCATTCGCTTGCAAAAATTATTTGTAAAATTCCCCCGTAATTTTCGGGATGTACAAACCGGAAATTGCATTGCTGCAGCCAAAAATGCATTTAAAAAAATGCATTTTTGAGACGCATTTTGGAAGATTTGATAACTTTGTAAATAAGAGTCAGAACTGGCTCAAGTCGGGTACCCGGGGGTTTTTGAGGTAACTGATCACGATTATGATGTTCAAATTGACCCACAGCCGACCTGGAGCTCAGGAACGCCAATGAACTTCATCTCCGTGGAACTCTCCCAAAATTTACGCAGGGAAGGAGATATACTCGGCGCCCGGGGGATTTTTAGGTCGCTAAATTCAAATATGGCATCAGCGAACACCTCCGGACACCTGGTGCGTCCGAACCTAGACCAGGAGTCATCTCCGAGAATTTTTCTGACAATATCGACAAAAATAACCCGAAAATCATTGAGCGGAAGTTTTTTGGGGCGCTGAATCCAAATTTCACGTCGAAAACTATCCCTGAACACCTGGTGCACCGGAACCTGGGCCTGGACGCCATCTCCGAGGGTTTTCCTCACATGATCGAAAAAGCCGAATCGAAAAACTTTAAGGGGCGTTTTTGGAGCGCTTAATCCGAATTTTATGTTGATAACGGCCCTCTGAACTCCCGGTGCATCGGAACCTGGCCTTGTGTGCCATTTACGAGAGTTTTCCTGACTATTCATTCAATCTCTTTCCTCCTCACATAATTGGAATCAACAATTCCACACAGCTATTGCAGTATTGACACCGGTCTCTAATATATCCAGTTCGGTTTACATTCATAATAATGGCATCAATGTCAAGATAAAAGTTCCATGCGTCTAAGAAAATGCATTTTTTAAATGCATTTTTTGCTGCAAATAATTCCGCTTTGAATTTCTAGATAAACTACCTTTTTAAAAAATAAAAATTAAAATACAAAAATTTAAAAAAATTTCGGATTTGCCAAATTAACAATTGAGTTTTTTATGTATTAATTATGTTAAAAACTTTAAAGTTTTAGTTTGTAAAAATTTGGTATACTTGGGGAAATGACATCAAAAATTTTAGTTAACATTTAACGTTTTATTTGCCTTTAAAACAGTAAAAAGGATATTTTAATTTGTTAATTTTCTTAGTGGGGTTTTTTGTAACATTATTATTTATTTTATGTTTTATAGGAGATTATTTAGAAGTTATTATTTTAAATATTTTAAAATTTTTTGTATATAAACAATATTTTAAATAAATATTAAACAATAAATTTTTATATAATAAATATATATATATATATATATATATATATATATATATATATATATATATATATATATATAAATATATAATTTTTTAAGTCTTTTGTTGCTGTCGTGTATTCTATTTGGAAATTTTTAAGTGAAAATTATTTTTAAACCTTGGCGACCATTTTAGACAACAAAACTATGGCGACCATACAAAAATTTAAAAAAAAACTCAAAAAAGCGGAAAAAAACTGACACAAACATAACCGATTTGTCGGGAAAACATCTATCGCGCGATGCTCAGCAAATAATATTAAATATCTATTTTAACAAAAAAAAAAATGGACAAGGAAACTTAAACTAATTAGGAAAGTCATGAATGGGCAGGTTTGGTTTTTTGCACAGCCTAAAATTTTCCCAAAATTAACAAATACCCCGAAGAAACAAAATAACGTTAAAAAAAACACACAGGCGTAAAAATGGAAATAAAAATATAGTTTAAATTTTTAAAAAAAAAAAAAATATCTCCTACTGTCAAAATTCTAGCAGAAGTAAAAATTAAAAACTTGCTTTCCATATAAATTTTAACCTTTAAAGTTATTTTAAAACAACTTTAAACCATAAAAGTTTGGGTAGAAGGAAAAAAAATGGATCATCCAGAATATTCCCAAAAAAAAGTACCTTGTATCGCAAATATCGAAGTGAAGGCAAGTCAATTGTATATTTAGATGAAACGTGGTATGACCGCAGTTTAAAGGCAAAGGATGGACGGAAAAAAAACAACGCTGGATGTCCCCCCCTTTTCGTAAAAAAAATTATGGTTTTTATGGGGGAAAAAAAAAAGGTTTTTTAAAAACAGTTTAATGTTATCAGTAAAAAATTGAAAATGTAGCGCGACTACCATCAAGATATGGATTCTGTTGTTTGAACAATGGTTTGAGAAAAATTTAGCCCCCAATTTAGAACCGCAAAGTATTATAGTTCTTGATAATCCCCTACTTTGGCAAATAAAAAAATTCCAACTAAAGCTAAAAAAAAACCAAATTAAAGGGTTTTTAAAAAAAATTTGGGCCGTTCCCCCAGAATGTAAAACAAAAGACACCTTTTTTAAAAACATAAAGGACAAAAAATTTAAAGTCATATTATATCGATAACTTAGCAACCCATCATGGTCATACGGTTTGCGTTTACCGCCTTATCATTTTGTTTTCCCCAATTGAAATGTGGTTTTAAAGGACTATTCCCCAAAAAATAATACTGAACCAAAATTTAGTGAAAACGTATTTTAAACCCTTTTAAGACAAGGGGTTAAAGAAGGGACAAGTACTGGCCCCGGGGCGTAAGACATTTATAAAAAGGAAAACTTTGAAATAAAAGGAAATATTAGGCCGTTGGTAATAACAGTGGATCAAAAAGATACAGAGGTTAAAAAGCTTTTAAAAAATAAATAAAAATTTTTGGGGTACTTTTTTTTCCCTTAGTCTTAAATTAAAATAACTTTTTTTTTTTGGCGATTTTTTTAAAATTTATATAATAGTATTTTAATAAATATAACTCAGTTCGGCAACAATGGTTAAAGCCATCAAAATTAAGGCGGCCCGTTCAAAGCTAAACCCTTCCGACAATTGCAAGCTAGCTATTTTTTATGGATTTTTTTTTTTTTTAAAGGGGGGCCAATTTTTCCTTTTTTTAAAAGATTTTACTAAAAAAAAAAGCATTTTTCGGCAAGCTATTTCCGCTTTTACACCCCCGGAAATTCGGAGGAATTTTACAAAAATTTTTTTCAAGCAAAAAAACCGCATTTCGATACGACCTGCAGAAAAAATCATCTTTTTGCTTCATTCCGGGGGTAAAGCTTGTTATATATGCATAAAAATAACGTTTTGTTTGCAACCCAACCAATTTTTTAAAAATTCGATAATAATAATAAAATGCGCGAAGAAGTAATTTGTTGATCCGGAAATTAGATAAACAACCAAATTTAATAAAATAATAAATTTAATTAAATGACACAAATAAAATATTTAACGTGTAAATTATAAAAAAATATATTTTTTAATTGAGTTTTTTATGGTATTTTTAACCTTATGTTAAATACTGCTAATAAAGTATTTAGTTCATATAAAACAGTTTGGTATACTTACGCCGGGACACCATCGACATAAACAAAAATTTGCATAAATCCATTTAAACGATCTTGCCATTACGTCACCGATATTCGAAAGGTACAGTAGAAACAACGGCATACCTATAATGGCGTATACGATGCTAGCGATTTTAGCGTTACGCGTACGTGGCCAAATATTTCCATAACCTGAAACAAACCAAAAATTATGTATCAAAATTACTGTATATTTGTTGCCTTTATTAAGATAGTTTATTAATAGAAGAATATTCATTATTAAGAGCTATTATTCGATTATTTTGTATACGTAAACAATTCTTATATTATAAATAAACGATTGCCGAAAACAATAAAATTGTTATGACTGACTAAAATAACTTCCGGTATTCTTTTGCAGAACTTATACCCAATAACACTTCCTTACCACTCTTACAAGAAAATCTAGAAAAAGAAATGAACCCTATAAAAATTATAGCCTAAAACAATGGTTTTACAGTAGCCTTTATACATTTTATTTTCAAGAAATAACAAAAAAAAACTCATCAGAAACCATATTTTTTTTTAAAATATTAGACAAACAAAAAAAAATTAAAACCCCAACCTAATTAAGAAGTAACATTTAAATCGTTAAATTTTCTATCAAATATAATTGTATATGATATAATAAACAATACAAACTTAAAAATCAGAAGTTAATAAGCTAAATAAATCGTAAGGAGTGTAAAAGATTTTGTATTGGTAAATGCTTGTTATAGAATACTATATTAGAAATAAATTAGATACATTAGAAAATTACGAGACTTACTAATATAATAAGGACAAAGTTAATGTGCTAGGCACTCAAAAAAACTAGGAGTTCTTATCTCCAATGAGACTTATTTACATAACAAGGGATAAAAGTACCTCTTTTTCTCCCGCTGATAATTTGATGCACGACGCGAAGCGGAGAGCATTAAAATCCAAGGGAGGAAATGCACTTTGCTCTAGAGCAGGGTCTCCAAACTACGGCCCGAGGGCCACATCCGGCCCGCGGACAGATTTTGTCCGGCCCGCGGAGAGCTAGCATACTTGAAAACTCCTTTTAGAGAACAAATAATTTTTATAGCAAATTAAATATAGTTTACTGAAGTATTCTAATTTTATGTTGAATAATTATTAATATGACATCTACATTGATATGGTCATGGGCTAACTCCGCTAACTCATAACTTTCTTGTAGGCTTATTGTTATTGTTTTTGTGATAAGTTGGATAAAGAAACACAGAATTGTAATGAGTAAAGACATGTATAATATGCAGAAAATTTAACTTCAGTATATAATAACTAACAAATTATTGAAATGAATCCAACTAACATTTTAAATAATCACATAACTTATAACAAACATAATGACATATGAAATACTAATGAGATTTATGTAATTGAGATTTTCCACTGACAATAGTTTGTAGTTGTGGACTAATTTTACTTGTACCAATTATTAAAAGAGATTTAAGATGCTCATCAGTTAATTTCGATCTGTAAACATTTTTTGTGTACTTCATTTTGGAGAAGGTTTCTCACAAAAAAGTAGTACCAAAAAACAGAAAACAGACCACGAGCAAATTTATGCAAATTATCAAATTGTGTCAGTGGAAGACTCTTATAAAATTCCAACAAAGATGAGTTTTGATATTTGTTCTTAATTATATCACTGCATTGTAGATCAATCATTTCCATTTGAAGTTCCGGGGCTAGGGTTTCAATGTCAGTATCAAAAAGGATTCTGAAAAATCTTAATTTGATTCGCAATGGCATCAAAGTCCGAGAAACGAGTATCAAAATTTATCTTCAAAGCACTCAAAGTTTCGATTGCAAAATCGATAGGAAACTCAGTCTCAGTAGTGTGGCTGAATATTTCACATGTTTTAAAATGTGAAAAACATTTACTTCGTAGTTGTGATTGAAACAGTCTCAATTTCTTCCGGAATGATTTGATATTAGTGTATAAATCAGGAAGATGCTGGTGTTTTTCCTTGCAATCCCAAATTCAGTTCGTTCACATGGTTTGTCAAATCAACATAGAATGCTAACTTCCACAGCCATGCGTTGTTTTGTAATTCAGTAAGAGGGCGATGCTTTTCATTCAAAAAATTTCGATCACTGCTCGAAGTTCAAAAAGCGCTGAAGGACTTTCCACAACTAAGTCAGCGTACGGCAGTATGATAAGGTAAGTCAGTTTCTCCAATATCTTCAATAAATTATCGGAATTGTCGGTGATTCAGCCCAAAAGATCAGATAAAATTAACAGTTGATATGACTGGTTTCAGAACGTCAGACATATCCAAACATTTTCCGCACAAAGACTGTTGATGAATAATACAATGTAAGACTAATGGTTTTGAACCACCGTCATATTCTACAGCCTTTGACACAAGAGCGACCACTCCTTTATCTCTTCCACTCATGTTTTTGCCTCCATCAGTTGTAATACATTTCAAGTTTTTCCATCGAAGGTTCTTTTGATTAATGGCCATTTCAACTCCTTTAAAAATATCTGTACCAGTAGTTGTGCCATGAATACTATACATATCAAGAAGTTCTTCGTGCACTTCATAGCTTTTATCTACTCCTCGAATATAAATCAACACCTGAGCAGTATCTGACTGGAGGCCAAAGAAAACCACTCAAAATGTCCATTTTTGTCGAACAGTTGAGAGGATATATTTTCAGCGATGTTTTCTACATTCGAGCCACAGTGTTTGCTGACATACTGACAGTTTTAATAAATTTTACCTTTTCAGGGCACGTTTCTTCGGCTACTGCAATTATGCATTCTTTGATCATTTCTCCATCGGTGAATGGTTTTCCACGTTTTGCAATTTCAAGAGCCACACGAAAGCTGGCATGAGTTGCAGCCTCTTGTTCAGTTTTGAGTTTTGTAAATGAAGATTGCTGCATTTCAATCCGCGCTGCATAGCTTCGAATTTTTCTGTCCGCAAACTTCTGTATATTTTGAGTAATTTTGAAAATGTTTTGTTTCATAATGACGTTTAATGTTATATTCTTGAGAACGGCTATGCTTTCATTGCAAATCAAACATAGCGCCTTGTTACTGGACTTAATTACGAAATACTGAATGTTCCACTGATCTTTAATTTTCTGCATTCACTATCAATTTTTCGCTTCTTTTCCATACTACTAATTCACACACAAAAGCAACAATTCAAATCAAAATACTGTTATGAAGATGTCTTAAACTTGAACACGCACAAACAAGTTTTAAGGAGGTATGCAATATTTTATTTAACAACAGTGTCATAGGAACTGACTTGTGGTTGCGCCACTAGCCTTCTTTTATATTCAATTACTGCCATCTAGAAGTGAGTGGAAGACACCAGAACTTTCTCGAACCAACGAGATTATTCTGTACGTGCTATTAGCGCCATCTGTTAGCGATAGAAGGTAATACCTATTTCCGCTTGTATCCACCAGATGTCATGTCACGTTACTCCTCATGGCTCGTACTCTACGACTAATCTAGAAATTACAGATAATGACAGGAAAATTAATAATATGCAGTGTTGCCGTTTTGCGGACTTTAGTCCGATTTGCAGCCTTTTTTAAACGTTGTGTACTTTTTCGGACTTTTTCTTTCATCAGTGGACTATTTCACTTTTTACCACCGGCAACAATGATAATATGGTTTTGGCCCTCGGAACTTACTGGAGTAATCAGTATGGCCCTAAGGCTGGAAAGTTTGGAGACCCCTGCTCTAGAGGAATGTATATAACTTTTTCTGCTACTTTTCATTTAAATTTTTAAAAATTATCTTTAAATTTTGTGTTCCATTATTAAATTGTGGTTTTAATTGTTTGGATTTATACCCCTTAATTAAAAACTCGTCAAAGTATAACGTTAGATTTAAAATCTCTTAAGAAATGTCATTGGCAAAACATATAATTAATTGGCATACTGGAACAGGAAAATAAAAATTTTAGCTTCCTAGTGAGGTAAAGTGCTGTTTTCTACCCTTGTAGGTTAAAAAAGGTATTTTCTAAGAAGGTAGTAAAAAACAATTGCAAAAATTTTCGAAAAATGTGGAAAACCTCTCGGATATAAAAACAAAACACGAGAAAAGAATACTACAAGATAATAGGATGTAATACTAAGTAAAGGTATGTTTCCTTTCACGCGGCCGCCGCATGCGGCTGACGCACTACGTTATAGTATATAATAGTAATAATTTTTTTAATATTCAAGTTGCAGACGTGGTAAAATACATTTAAAATCAATTAAATTTTGATACCTGTCCCACTTGGTTATTGGAAGCGACAGCCACGCTGGGCTTAAGGTATGGTTCCTTCCACGCGGCCGCCGCATGCGGCGGACGCACTACGTTAGCCGCAAAGCACTCCTACTCATGTTTTTAAATGTGCCTGGTTTGTTCCGAGCGGCCGTCGTATGCATCCGCTGTCAATGACTGCGATTGATGCGACTGGACTGCTGAAGAAGCAGTGTAGCCGCAGTCGTGTGTCCGTCTGATTTTTTATGTTGTTTTGTGTGGAATTTTCGGTGTTTTTTTTTAATTGTTGGAAATTAAACTTTGTTTTTTAAAAAAGGTCCTAAATTTTTTATTACGTATTTTAAGAGCTTTTAAGATCCAAAATCCAATGATGTTTCGCACTTATTCGAAAAAATCAGTTTAATATTTTCCTAAGATCCTGCCAAAATCTATTGTCTGACTCTCTTTGATACATGGTTTTAAAAACGAAATCGCGAATAATTGTTTTTTTTCAAAAGTCTTCTACTTCCAAAGACTTTTGGAAAAAAACCAATTATTTCGATATTTTTAAATTTTTATTAGCATCAAATTGCGCCACTTTGTCTCCATTTAACCGATCTCGTATCTCTTCAAGTTTTTGAGATCCTAATGATAAGGCTCGAATTTGCGGCACCCTGTACAGATTTTCCTTAATACTAAATTAATTTATTGCTAAATTTTCCTCTGGGGTTATTGGATATTGAACTCCGTTGTATGGCTCGGACTTTATATCGTCTTTTAGCACATTTTCTTTATCCAGTCTAATATATCTCTAAATTTCATTTCATCCTGTTGCAGATGTCGATTTATTAATGTAGTATAACAACCCTCATCGCGTCTTTGCTTAAATATTGGATTTATAGGGCATTGCTATGTTTCAGGTTGGCTAATTGTAATAGTATTTCGTTAATCCTCTTCTTCTTCTAATAATAAATATATTGCTAGATATCACGACTTTCATCAAAGATTATTCCCTTTACACTAATAATAATTTTGCTATCGCGAGTTTGAGCCGCGGCCCTAAGAAACCACCTGATTAAAAGGCGGCCGCATGCGTTAATCGCATTGCGGCAGTCGCATGCGACGGCCGCGTGGAAGGAACCATACCTTAAGACTCTTAAAATTACTAACAAAGGAAGTGTGGTAAATTACTCACAGCCGCCGGGATAAACTAGCTGTGACACTATGACCCCCTTTTTTACTCCCTGTATTGATAAGAACATTGAACAACGCTTTTAACAAACCTTTTACCGTTGACGAAAAATTAAGTACTTTTTATTCATGTCGCTAATCCTAACCGTATTCAAAAAAACGTCACTTTTTCATACTTTAGTCCCCCAAGTTCTGTCGGGTTAAATATGAAAAACATTAATTCTTCGTGCTCGCGAGTGCATCAGGGCTTCAGGGCGCCTATGTTGAACCCTTTAAAGAAGTGTTTAACTTAATCAAGCTAAGGTTATTGCTAAAAGTAACACCCACAAGATTAAATGACACTTTGTTTTGCAAAACTTAGCCACTCATGTGTAAATATAGATAGGAAAAATGCCTATGTGTTGGAAGCATTAAACTGGACCAGATTTTTGGTGCCCCAATCCAAGATTAATTTAAGGTCTTGTGAAAAAGATATCTGCATTGACCTGCGCTTGTTTTCCCAATCAGAATTACAGGGTGGCTTAGGTAATTAAATATTAAAGTGAAGAATACTATCGTCAGCAAAACTAGGGATAGGATTGATTGTGGAGGAGAGAAGATCGTTTATGTAAAGAAAAAAGAGTTGGTGCCAGTATTGAGCCCTGGGGTACCCCAGCATTAATTTGGTAGAAGCTAAAGGAATGACCATCTACAATAACTGATAAAAGTTAATTAGAAAGGAAACTGGAAAGCCAAAAACAAAGCTTAGGTGAAAGACCGTAGGTAGGAAGTTTGTTAAGAAGCTCATAATGCCAGATTTGATTAAAAACTTTGAATATATTAGGAGCAATGATCTGGGATTTACCAAGAAGCTTAACCCTTTATAGGGCAAATTATTACATTTTTAATTATAGGTTTTTGCTTAGTAGGTATTATTTATTTTAGGAATAGATTCACAAAAGTTTATAGATTAAAAGAAAAATATGTGTTCTTATATTTTTTCTGAGAAGGTCTATATTTCGACCAGTATCCGTTTATCCAAATTATGTTTCCATGCGAATGCTGGTCGTATAATCAACCACTTGAAGGTTATTAGAATAAATACAATTTTCAATATGATGAAAATTTTGTTTATTTATTTAAAACATAATATAATAATTATCATAAGAAATAACACATAAGTAAAAGTAATAACAGTTTTTTAAAAATATAATATTTATTTATTGTGAAAAGGCGCAAAACACGGTATGCACAGTGCCACTTCGCATTTCGTGCAAGCTACATTTGACCTTCTTGGTTTCTTTTCAGTGCTGCATCTAGCACATCTTCTTGATGTGGTATTTGTGGGCAAGTGATCGCCAACATTTGACAGCCGAATGCTATTTTCGACAGTAACTGCCCTACCCTCTGTTTTTTTCATTTTATTTTTTTTCCCATTACTAACCAGGAACCTTGTTTTTTTCTGGACGAAAAGTCGCTTATTAGCTGATTTGCTAGGATGCTTCTAAAGTTAAGATGTGTTTCCGGTTTGACTCGGGGCTGTCTTTTCAAAACTTTTTTGTATATTATGTATGAGTTTACGATACTGGCATCAATAAGATAGTAAATATTTTTAACCACCATCTGCGGGACTTCCAACAATCCCATAACAGGAGTGAAGTTGGTCGAAAAGATCAACTCCACCCATGTTTCGGTTGTAACAGCAACACTCTTTGGGCATTCAACTGTGTGTTTTACTCCTTATTTAGTCATGCGCTCAACTGTCGATTTTTCTGTTCCATGTATGGTACTAGCCGTAACTACACTTTTTTTTCTATCCTTCCATTTTTTTTACAGTTAAGTTACTTGTGCCTACACTGTCAGAACCAGTTTGTAGATTTTTGTCAGGCATCATCATCGCTGGAAAATTTTTCCTGTTGACTCTCTAACCCAAAAACAGCTTGCGGTCAAGAAGCTTGGAAAGCAATGAAAAACTAGTGAAGAAGTTATCAAAATAAACACAAAAAACTTTCCTACAAAAAAAGGTGAGTTAATTCCAACACAGTTTTTTCACCCCCGAGACCCCCCTTCATCACATCCTTTTTGCCTTCATACACCGAAAAATTAGAAATAACCAGTGTCAGCGCATGCTAAAGCCCATACTTTTATGCCCCTTTTTATGGGCTTCATTGGCATGTATTGCTTTAGGTGGTCCTCCTTTAAAAGCAATCATGCTTTCATCCACCGATAAATTCCTGCTTGGACTGTATGCCTTCAGAAAACTTTCTTTTTGATAGGAAATCAAGGGTTTTACTTTGTACAATTTGTCAAATCTGGGTCTCCCCCTTTTGGATGTTCTGGTTGTCAAGATGTAAATATCTCAAAATTTTTAAAAACTTTTTTGGGACATGATATTGGATATTCTAGCTGAATGAAAATTTTTTTTTTGTAGACCAATATGCGTAAACTTGGCAAGGAATTGAAGCCCATAATAACTAACATGCCAATAAATGCCTTTAGCTCATCTAGTGTCAAATCTAATGTTATTCCGTTTTTTTGAACATAACGGTTAGATTCGGTAACGATTATAACTAAAAAATCTTCTCCAAAAAATTTTAAAAAAAATTTCAGTGGAGAATTGCTCGTTGCTATTTGTGGGCCCGAAGAATCGACAAAAGATACCGCTTCGAAAATATAAAGGAAAAAGGGATTTTTTCCCCTTGTATTCAGTAAACGACTTGATACTAAGGGGGATGGGTCTTGTCGGCTGCC
Organism: Listronotus oregonensis; assembly: GCA_019359885.1. NCBI lineage: Eukaryota > Metazoa > Arthropoda > Insecta > Coleoptera > Curculionidae > Listronotus > Listronotus oregonensis. The sequence goes on from JAHBCN010007002.1 coordinate 25,715, forward strand.
CTGTAGTACATCTTCTTCATCCGGGGGTGAAGACAACCGTCTAGAGTGCTTGCCCTTATTTGATGGTACGTAGTCTGGGTCAACCAATGAATCGTCGCTATCGAAATCGGAAATTCATTAATATCTTTACGACTCCTTTTTTTTATTCCGGGTGTAGACGCTGTGATGGACGTTTAGAAGTAACTTGATCATCAGCGTCTGAGCCCTCCATATCAGAATCAATTGCCTGACTTTCTGATATGCCATCCAAAAATTAAATACATCGTTTGGATCGGCAGTCGATAGTTCCTCAATATTTATTTTGCCATTAGATCCCACAATAATTTTGTCTTTAGATGCCATACTTATCCTAAAAAAAGTGTTTTTTCCCCCAAAGGGTTAAGGGACTTGTTTCACTTATGTAAGATAAAGGAAAAAAGATCAGCTATGCATCTTCAATGACGGAATCCATACTGTCTGTCATGTAAACTTTTATGTTTTTCCAAATACTTTTAGATTTAAAATCGCATCTTGTTATTTTTAAATAGATTTTTATGTTCAAAAAGTACTTGCGTTTACTTGACAGGACGAACGGACTTTTAAAAAAAAAACAATTCCTACTTAATAAGCAAGGTCTAATAACACCATGGTCTGGAGCAGGTAACAATTCTCCACGAATAAAATTAATAAATGTGTCAAATGTCATTGTTAAAGGTGTTAAAAGTAGGCCACTAATAAACAAAAACGGTATGTTCTTATTTTTCGGTTGTAGATAAAACGTTGTACATCATAAGTGCATTCAAACATGACTACAACACTCGTGTGAGTAGAACAGCTCTACGACCCCGTCATTCACACCTATTGTTATAATCATGTTTATAAACGCATTTGTAATGTGAATAACCAACATATTACTTATATTTTCTATGTATTCCTACAAAGACGTCTCAATTATAATTTTAAACTAACTTAATTTAACTCTAAACTCTCACTGCCTTTTTCAAGTTTAATTAATATTCGAAGTATAATATGAATGTGTGAGCAGTAACAATACACATTCTGCTGTAGCAGATAGAATAAACAGATAATTCGCTTAGCAGCCAAATTTCATTAAACACAGTAAGACTTAAATGCATCTGCTTAGAAACTGGCTGTTGACCTGGACAAAATTAGTTAATCTGGCAACACTATTATGAAAACGAATATCAAAGCGGCAATTATCATTAAGTTTGTTGCAGCAAGTGTTGCCAACCCAAGTAAATTAACAAAATAAACTTAAATGGTTTTATTTCATAATAAAGAAAACGCTGCCAATTTAATTAATTTAATGCTTTCTTATATATGCCAAGTTTCGGCCCGACGTACGCAGTGTGTATATGACACGAAAGGTTTCAGGGTGTTTTCCTCCTATCATAACTTCGTTATCGTTCCTCATAAAGGTATAAGATTTGGTATAAATATTTACATAAGTACTCTTTTTACTAAAAACTACTTACTACTACAAAAAGTTATGTAAAGTGATTTTTAAGGTATTCGATTTTAAAAAACGCGTGACTGACTTACTTACTCATTCATTGATTTATTAAAATTATAGGACAATTCCCGAGGAAGTAAAAACTTGAAATTTGGACATAAGTGGGTTTTTAAGACACAAGTAAAGAAAAATTCTAAAAACTGCACATATTTAGTCCGGACGCCCAGAAACAGTTGTTATAATATCGTATATTTAGGGAGTATTTCAGAGATTTGCAATTTGATTGAACCCAAGATTCTAAGGTCATAATTGTTTTAGAGTTTAAATGCAGGTAGGATTTTATTTACTAAACAAAGTAGTATGAAAGTAGTCAACCGAAAAATGTTCTTTATTTCTACGCGAAAAAGAAAATGCTCTTTATGTTTACAATTTGTAAAAAATCAAGGATTTACTTAACCAATCATTATAATTTGGCAAAATATGAAAATCTTATTCATTTAATATTATACTGCCCTTTTTAAATGTTATTCTTTTGAAATATTTCCTTAACCTATGCCTATTTTTTTTTACAGTCTGTCTCTGCTTCTCCATCATTAAGCAGTAGGCGTCCTGTGTTTATTGTGTCAATATTTTAAAGGTTTTTTGCCCGACGATACATATTTGGTATAATTTTTTATGTAACAATTCTTTTTCCACTCCGCGATTTAAAAAAATATCGTGCTATATAATTTACAGGAGCATTGATTTTTTTATCCGCTCTCTTAAAACCAAGTTGTCGCAATAATTTCTAAATAATGAAGACATTTAACAAAAAAAAATGTGCTTTGTGTTTTTTCCAATTATACTGAGTTATCTATTAAAAAAACTTGAAGATATTCTAAATAAAAAGCTCTTATCTTTAATATCTTTCCTAAGTGTGTGTCCAAAAAAATCTTAATTTTACAAATTATTTTTGGGCATGTCCAACTGATATTTTACGAATTTTTGCTCATATTTGTAGTTTAAAATTTTAAAAAACATTCTTTTAAAGGTAATTATGACAAAAATAACTTTTCACTTGGCTATAGGTTAAACTTTCGTGACACGGAAAGAAAATAATTTATCTTTGTTTTGAAAATTTACACAACATTTTTTTTTGCAAATTTGCTGTTTTCTTTACCAAAGCGTATCCCTTAAGTTTTCTTTACCAAAGCGTGCCCCTTAAGGTAGATAGCGTGTTATATATGTATATTTGATGTGGGTCCCATGTCTCACTTTTTAGATAAAAAAATTGAAAACTTTAGAGCCGTTAGTTGAACCACATGCCCTTTCATTTATTTTGACGATTTAAAAGCCAATTTTTAAGAAGACAATGCCAGACCACATGTGGATGGAATAATCGTAGGTTTCATAAATAAACATCACATTTACCGCTTGCTAGAGCCTCCAAGATTGCCAGATCTCTCTTCGTTTGAACATGTCCAACACATCCTAGTTTGTAGATTGTTTAATCTACAACACGCTCCTTAGACGCTGGCAGTACTTCTTCTTTTTCTTCTCTGGGAGCCGTCTTGACTCACTATCGGAGGCAGCGCAGCCTCTTGGGCTTTTTGTGCCTAATCTCCCATTTTCTTTTATACCAATCCTCCCATTAGTCTTGTTCCTTCTACAAGTCTGTATAACCCCGAGACTGGTTGGTTAATATATTCCTGTGGGCTCATTTCCGGTTGCCCAAATAATGCCTGTCTTTTGTGATTCAATGCTTCACATTCGCACAGGATATGGTAGGCTGTTTCTTCCCCTCGTCGCACATTCTGCAACTTGGGTCCCCATTGTATGAGCCGATCTTGTGTAGGTGTCCTCTTAGGTTATCATGCCCTGTTAGTAACCCTACTGTTATGCGAAGTTTTTTCCTACTTTGTCTGAGTAGTTCTTCCTTTGTTCTTTTGGATGGGCCCCTTATGAAGCTTTTTCCATGTATAATTCTACTGAAATTTCTCTCCTCGTGTTTGTTTCTGGATCCATTTCCTGGTTTGCCCTCGTGCTATGGTTTTGGTCACTCCAAGGGCAGGTTCTGGTCCAAAGTATGGTGTGGATGATCCCTGTCTTGCAAGCTCATCCGCTTTTTCGCTGCCTTCTATTTCCGAGTGTCCTGGTACCCACAAGAGAGTGACTCTGTTGCGTTCTCCCAGGACTTCTAGTTCTTTTTGGCATTCCCATGTCAGCTTGGACGTTACCTTGGGGTTTACTAGTCCCGCAGTGACGCTTGGCTGGCTGTTATTATGCAGATCCGCTTGTTTTTATAAGCCCTTCTATTATTTTCTTCTGCACAGTGCAGTAAAGCATATATTTTTGTTTGGAATACAGAACTGTGTGTTCCTAGTGGATTGGAGAATTGTGAATTTTTCATTTTACTGTACACGCCCGCTTCAGTTCCCTGCTCGGTTTTGAAACCATCCGTATACCAGATAATGTCTCCAACCGTGCCGGGGAAATCGGGTTGCTGCCACTCACTTCGATTTGGAATTTTTACCTCGAAGTTTTTGTAAAATGAGTGTCGGGAAATCATCTGGTCTGTTCTCTCATCCAGGATGTTGCCGCCAACCTGACTTTTTATGTTGTTGTGTCCCAAACTAGCGTAGACTGTGACAGTCGGAAATAGCTCATTCTTGCCTCTCCCATTACTATGAGGTTAAGTGGTGAAAGGTCTAAGAGAGACTCCATGGCTGCTGTTGGGTTGTTTTAATTGCTCCTGTTATAGCTAAGCAAGTCTTTGTACCTTGGTCAGTTCTGTAACACAGTTCTTTGTCGGATTTTTGTCCACCATACCAGTGATGCGTATGTTATCATACGCCTTACCACCACGGTGTATAACCAATAAACCATGTTTGGTTTAAGACCCCATGTTTTCCCATGAGCGCGTCTGATTAACATAAGAGTCATCTCCGCTTTTTTTCTTCTTTTCTGGAGATGTTGGGTCCAGGTAAGTTTAGAGTCTAGGATGACCCCCAAATATATTACCTCTTCCACAATCTTGATAGTTTCACCTTGTAGGGTCAGGGGTCCTAAGCCCTCTAGATTTCTTCTTTTGGTGAAGGCAACTATGGCTGATTTAGAAGGGTTTATGTTTAGTCCCTTCTTTCTCGTCCATATGGTAACTGCGTTTAGGGCCTGTTGCATTTTATCTCTAACAGTGTTGTTAAATTTTCTTGGGCGATAATGACGAGATCGTCTGCGTATCCCAATGTTTGGTGCCCTTCAAGTTAAAGGACATTTAGTAGGTCGTCCATGACAAGGTTCCATAGCAGTGGGGACAGAACTCCCCCTTGCGGACATCCTCGCTCAACCCGAGCTACAAGAGTTTCTGCAAGAATTGAAGTATATACTGACTGGCAGTACTTAGAAATATGTTAAAGATAGGGAAGACTAAAATATTTAATAAACATATATAAATCAACTTATCAGGTCAATTCCTAGTTTGATGAATCAGTGTATAAGAAATGAAAGGTCTGTAGATATATTGTGGCGCATTCATTTACTAAATAGTCCTCGTTGAATACACGCCAAATGAAACCTTATACAATGAAACCGCTTAGGTTCTGATCCCAGAGTATAGAGACTGAGCCCGCTTAGTCCCATTGACCCCTCCGAACTGGAAGATCGCCTAAATCAGATAAGAAAATCCCAAAAATCCAAGCAAAGTGCAACTCAATAAATAAGGGGTCCTTATAACATCCATAAACCTAATTCGGTTATTGATTATCCGATCTGACTAAATATCTACTCATACAGGGTGAGTCGAGAGTAATCATACAGGGTGAGTCGAGAGGAACGCATCAAACTCCAGGTGTGTATTGTACACGTAAGAATAATTTTGAAAAAAACCCATAATTTGTTCTTTTACGACTCTCATTTGTTTTTAAAACATAGCGTAATTACAAACAAACAAAATTTCCTAAATTAAAATTGTTCTAATTATAGCGCTGTTTTAACAAATGTTCAAAAATACCGCCATTTACCTCTAAACACATTCTACTTCGTCTGCGAAAGACTGTTGTTGCTTTTTTGAGTGATTCATGTCTTTCTTTGAGAAACACTGCGGAATTTTTAATGCGTCGAATTAGGGCCTCCCGAGTGTCGGGCTTTACTTTGTACACCTCATTTTTAAACCAGCCCCACAAACAATGGTCCAGTGGTGTTAGGTCTGGATATCTTTGAGGCCAACTAATAGGACCACCGTGACCAATCCATAGTTCTAAAAACTCTTTGTCCAAATATTGCTTGACCTGACGGGCGAAATGTGCGGGAGCTTCATCATTCTGATAATACATTTGCATTCTGATGTTTAAAGGAACTTCTTTTAATAATGCTTTTAACTCATTACAATAGTATTTCTCTCCGTGAGACGATTCTCCTAAATGTGGGGGCCAATTAAAAAACTATCGACCATACCACACCACACGTTTACTGAAAACTTATGCTAAAAATTTGTTTCGACTGTTGCGTGTAGATTTTCGTCTGACCATACATTAGAGTTGTGAGTATTATTGATGCCATCACGGGTGAATGTTGCTTTCTCGGTAAAAAGTATGCGCGATATAATAGGACGATTATTATTAATCCAACCACAAAATTGCATAGGCCTAACATAATCTTCCGGTTGTAGGTGCTGTACACGATGTACCTGGTATAGATATAGGCCTTGCCCGTGGAGGGTGTTAATTACTCTTTTCTGTGGACCAATTGAGTAGACATTTTTCGTAAGCTGGTCATTGCATCATCTTCTATCAAATTCAGAATATTTTCTACTTCTTCTAAACTTTGTCGAGTGGCTCGTTCACATGTTATGTTAGTACTGGGCAGAGTTGCGGTCTCGCAAAGTTTGTTGTAAACTCTAATAAATACGTTTCTGTTCGGATTTCTCCAGTGTGGAAATCGTCGATGGTATTCTTGAACAGCCGCTGTAGCACTCCCGTTACAAAAGCCGTAAAAAAACATATTTGTATATTCTAAATTTAAATAGATGTGATTTTGATAGACTTTAATCGTACAAACTCGAAAATAAACGCTTTAAACACACTGACACTACCACGTGTCAGAACAACAAAATGGAGCAAACAATCGGTACCTACAGCATATGTAATAAGAAACGGTAAACTATTTAAAACATTTTAATTACTCTATAATTTGAAAACAAATGAGAATCGGATTAAAATATTGGAGTTTTTTTCTTAATTATGTTTACGTGTACATTACTCACCTGGAGTGTAGTACGTTTCTCCCGACTTACCCTGTATATTAGTTATTTTCGACTATACGATACACATAAAAATAAAATTAATAAATTTGTCGTATTTATATAAATGAGCGATTACTTTTATTTTTCGCTTTGTCCATTATTAAACTTGAAATTTACAAATAATTTTCATATTTTAATTATTTATAAAACTAACTGTTTTTAAATGCATGGTTTGTTTTTCTATTTTACTCTATCTGCGTGACTCTTCATTGTTTTTTCAACAAAATTATATAAATTATTAAAAAAAATAAAATTAAATTATGCAATATTAAAATAACTCTTAGTTACTTAGACAAAACGGGGTTAAAATGTATACAAGTTTGGTTGAAACTAAAAATAAGAAAATAGATATTTATATTAAAAAAGCGTGGAGTTAAATGTTTTTATTATTTTATTGGTAGCTACTTACAAAATAGAGTTATTATTAAAATATGGTAAATTGCACCCCACACTTTTTACTATAATTGATTTTTTTTACTTTTTGGTTCGGATAAAAGCGTGCTTTTCTACTATAATTTATTTTTTTATTTTATATCTTAAAACAACATCGAAAGTAATTTTTCAAAAGCCTTTTTTTTAGTACATATTATAATTTTCAATAAATCTATTATGGCCTGTTACAGTTCAAAAATTGAACTGTAACAATTTTCGATTTAAAATACATGTTTGCATAAATACCTTAAATGCGGAAAGCAGGGCTATAGTTTGAAATGTTGTTTATGACTAGCTATGGTCTGCGGAATGTTTTGTGTTTGATTGTTTATTGACCTTTCTTTATTTTCAGGGATCGTTGACATGTTTGTGGTTGTTTTTGTAACCGTGTGGAGTATTTTACATTGTTTTCTTTGGAATTATGTATATTCATAACTCTTTGTTTTGCTTTTGTAGTTTTGAAACTTAAAATTTTGACGTTTTAAAATAAGTCAGGTTTATGGTGAAGTTGTTTTTTTTTCTACTTTTTTCTTTTTGGCTAAAATGACTGGCAAGATGTCGTAGTAGCAACGCCGCTTGGTACTGTGAGAGGCGGTCTCGAAATCGAGAGTGGTTCCTAAATCTTTCTTTTTAGAATGTTCTGACAGAAACCGGTTATATCTGGATTTCGGGATTATATTTTGCGGGGCTGAACGTGCGTTGTTTGTTAGTAATATCGGGGTAGTTCCTGGTGTCTTAGAGCCAACCCTTAGGAATGATGGCAAAAGGCCAGCCAGCGAGCCAGTGATGGATTGTGTGTGAGTTGGTAGAATTGTAGCAAGAAGGGTTTTAGTACTGCCAAGGTCGTCCTTGACAGAAGACGCTGTCGGTGAAAAATAAGTTTTGGGGAAGCTTTCTCTCTCCTGCTGACCATCAAGGAGACAGCACACGTGAAGGATATGTTCTAAAAGTTAATTTTCAACCCTTGTTTTGGGGATTGTTGAACAAATGCCTATGTAAATTTCCCGTTTGTTTGTGCTAATTGTAGTACGTTGTTTCGGAGTGAAATGTCACGTTATCCGTATATTTTTTGGGAAATTTATGTCTTCTTAAAGAAGGATTATACCACGTGGAAAACCTGCATGGAACCCTTTTTCTTCGTTAATATCTTATAAGGGGCGATAGTGGCTCGTTAAATTTGTGGAAAAAGGTAAGAATGTTACTATTTCACACAAATTGCTACTTTGAATTTTTGATCTAACTTTGAAAACGCATTGTATTCGATTTTGGGGTTATGATAATTGCGTAGTTAATTTATGGGGTTTTCTTTAAATGGATTATTTTTTTAAGGGAAGAACTTTGTCTAGAATTTTATGCTTATTGGGTAATTTATGTAAGGGATGTAATTTCTGTGTTTCGTAAAGTATCATACGTAACCATGCATAAAGCTTGGACGAGTTGTTTTTTTTAGGGTTCTTCTTTTTTTTTTGTCTGTTCTTTTCTTTTCTATCCTGGTTTTACCCCTTTGATTTCTTCGACTTGATTTTGTGTTCCGGCCAATGCAGCTTATGCCTAGTTCCAGTTCGAGTTAATGGATTTAATCCCATGCCTTATGTTGGAGATTCAAGTGACAAACCCAAGTTGCCGACATTAGTTGCTGATGACTGACAGCTAGACTACTGTTTCTAAGACACAACCACTTGCTTCCATAATAACAGGAAAATCACAGCTAAGTCTTAAGTTTAAGAAAATTTTTGTAGATTAATGATATAACATTGACTTAAGAGAATGTCATGTCGATAGTCTAGCCTTAGATTTGAACTGAAATTTTTATTAAAAACACCTGCTAATCATTTGAATAGCTTGATGTTACTTAATACCTTCTCTGTCTGAGTGAACAGTCATTAACACTTTATTTTCTCGGTACCTTCACTAAAATCTAAGACTGGAATTTGGACATAAGTATACACATGTGCACTTTTAAAGCTTTAAAGGTTATCGAAAGAACATTTAGTATTATGGTATACCTTAGGGGTATATAGTCACTTACTTTTAACACTATTCTATTGGGGAACAGTTTGATAGGTAGACAGTTGGTACTTGTGAGTTGCAATCATATACACGAGTACGAGTGTTGTATATCAATCTGTGGTAGGAGGTATAAGGTTTATTGCTAATCATTTGGTAATAATCTTATACGGTTTAATTATAAATATTGAATTTGATAATTGATTAATTGGATAGAATTACTGACATTTGTTTTTGTTTAACCCTTGACCGGATATATTTTTTGTTTAAGCCTTAGAGCTCTCAGATATTTTGCTGTAACGTCCATAACGTCATTTTGCTTCATTTTATTATTTTTGTTTAATTTGTAAGTGCCTATGAAAAAGTTTTAAATGCAACTTATGGCCTTACGTATATGTGGGAAACATACTAGAAGGTTTTCTGTAAAAGTTATAAGCTTACGGACTTTGTTATATATATATATATATATATATATATATATATATATATATATATATATATATATATATATATATATATATATATATATATATATATATATATATATATTATATATATATATATATATATATATATATATTATATATTATTTATAAATTATAATTTTATATAACGCAAATTTGGTTTAACATTAAATTTGTATATTTTACTCAAATTTAGTTTAACATGTCATTTATTTTCAATTTAAAATCTTATTAAATTTTGGTTTAAAAGGCGCATCCACCAATTTGTTAGGAATTTGTTACAATTATTTTATTATTTTTTGTAATAAAGCATTAACTTGTATATTTATATTTTGACTTTTATTGACAATACCCCCTTCAAGAATGCACTCGCCTTTGTGTAGAGCCTCGTGCGACTGTAAGTATTTATTGTAACCACCTTTAGCCGGTGATTATTTTTATTTTTTATTTCTGAGCTAACCGAGCACTTCCTTAGATAATTATCTATTAATTTTTATTAGATAATTATTTATTTTAATTTTTTTATTAAGTTAATTATTATTAAATTTATTTTTGGCCCAACGTGGGGCGTAACATTTGCCTGTTATAAATTGGCGTTATAAAATTTGCCGTTATAAATTGGCTCATAATATTGCCCGTAATAGACCAACAGATCATAACTTAAGAATTGCCATAGGAGCGTACAGAACAAGTCCCATAACTAGCATTCAGGTAGAAAGAAGCATCAAAACCACCAATTCTCATAAGGAAAATGTATTTAAATCTTAATTATGCCACTTCCATACTATCTCAGCCTAAAATTCCCGTTAAACATCACGTCATCGCGTCCAGATTTTGAATAAATTTACCAAAGAACAAAAATAATGCCAGTCCCATTCTATGAAAGGCTAAATCGATACCTTGACCACCTTGATATCCAACTTCCAAAAATAATGCCGAATCAAACCCTAAACATTCGACCATGAAGCATACAAATCCCCGAATGCAATACATCCCTTACCATATTTTCCAAGTCTGAAACATCTTCAGAGATAATCGTGGGCAATTTTAAGAAGCTCTTATCAACAAGCTATGAAAAAATTCCTATAATCTACACAGACGTCTTAATATCAAAAGATGGTGTTGGAGCTGCAGTAGTTACTTCAAGTAAAATATTTTACTATAAATTGCACGACTGGTACTCAATATACTTAGGAGAATTATATGCGATCCAACAAGCACTAGAGTATATCAAAAGGCAAGACATAATGAAATATACTATAGCTACTGATTCACTTAGCTCCATACAGGGACTTCAGCAACTACTTCTACAAAAAATAAACGAGACTCTTCAGAGTCGCCAAAAATGTGTTAACTTCATATGAATACCATCACACATATGTATTAAGAAAAATGAAAAAGCAGATACAGCAGCTAAAGAAGCTATTTTTCAGCAAAATATAAGCAACAATGTTTCAGTAACAAGTAATGATGTTAAAAATGTTTTTTAAATTTAAAATACAGAACATGGGGCAGAATCATTGGTTAAATCAGCATACTAAGTTAAATAAAATAAAACCCTACGTCAAAGATCAAGTAATACTTACAAAATTACGAATAGGACATACGAAATTTAGCGATGAATATCTCCTTAACCCTTTCAGTACGGTTGACCGATATATATGACATAGTGAAATTTGGCGCACAGACGGATGACCGATATATATGACAATATAATAAACATGTTCTGGAAACTACTGCGAGATATATCAGCGTGAAATTATTTTATTAATTTGCCACTTGGACGGCTGGCACATATATCGTGACCTAACTTAATGTCGTACGGACGAGCGTACTATATATCGGACAGTGGCGGATATATACGACACTCGGCGAGAGTGTCCGATGTCATGAACATGCCTGTAAAATACCCTAAATTTTTTAGTCTTAACGTGTTTTAGTAGCGTTTATGATGTCGTCCGATTATCAAGCAGGTCCGTCGCGGAAAAGAGCAAAGCCAAGTATGGATGAAAATAATGTGTGTGGCTTGAGTCCAGAGGAAGTACGTAATATTAAAAAAATAATGGACAATATTTCGTTGTCTGAGAGCGAGGAGGAGCCATTTTCAGATAGTGGTAGTGAATATATACCAAGTGACGATGAGAGTGACGTGGATGTGGTGGAAAACTTGAATAGCGACTTATGTGAAGATTCTGAAGAGGAAGAGCAAGAAACCACAGAGAATGACGAAAACGATCTCGATGTCAGAAGAAAAGATTATAGCGATTTACGTTTCAACTGGACAAGAAATGAGTTTGTGCCAAAGTTACATGAATTTGATAATAAAGGAAGTGGGGTAACGAATGATTATCTGTCAGACACCTCACAAGAAATTGATTTTTTTAAGTCTTTTTTCTGAAGAAATTGCTCATGTAATAATTTTAGAGACCAACCGCTACGCTGAGCAAAACAAGATAAATAATTGGAAAAAACTTGAAATAAATGAGTTTTTTACTTTCCTTGCTCTAACCATGCTGATGTCTAGAAACAAAAAACTTGAAATAAAGGAACACTGGTCAACAAATCCTTTGTTATATAGTCCTATTTTTAGTAGAAAAATGTCAAGAGATAGATACTTGCAAATTCTTAAAAATTTACATTTTGCTGACAATGAAAAAGCCGGAACTGGTAATCGTTTGTTTAAGGTTCAACATGTTTTAGAACAAATAAGTCAAAAATTTAAATCACAATTTTATCCTTTTCAAAACCTTGTGATTGATGAGAGTATGATATTATTTAAAGGAAGGCTTATTTTCAAGCAATACATAAGAACCAAGCGTCACCGTTTTGGCATAAAACTTTATGTCCTATGTGACTGTGAGACTGGTTTTGTACTGGATTTTATTGTTTATATCGGTAAAGATACATACTTTGCAGCTGAAAACATTGCTGGTTTGGGCACTTCCGGAAATATTGTTGCCCAGCTCATGAAACCTTATCTAGGAAAAGGGCATTCGTTATTTACCGATAACTTTTATAGTAGTCCAATATTATCTAATTTTCTGTATGAACACAAAACTAACTCTTGTGGTACAGTTAGATCAACAAGGCTTTTACATGCCTCAATTGGAAGAAAAGTCAAAAGGGGAGAAATGGACTGAGAACTTCTGATACTTGTTTGGTTGTAAAATGGAAAGATCGAAGAGATGTAATGATGATTACCACAATGCATGAAAACCAATTTGTTACACTTGACAAAATTGACATCAGTACTATGGAACGTCAAAAAAAACCAAAATGCGTTGTCGAGTACAATAAACATATGGGATCTGTAGATCGCTGTGATATGTTAATAAGTAGCATTGATTGTATGCGAAAAACAATCAAATGGTATAAAAAGTTATTTTTTCATACAGTCGATATCTGTGTACTAAATTCTCATGCTATGTACTCCACGAAACAAACTACAAAAATCCCGCTTGCCAAATATCAACTAAATCTTATACATCAAATTTTTGAAAGGTAAGTTTTTTTTTGTAAATTATTTCCGTTTGTTTTCTAGAACTACTTGTTGCAGATATCAGCAAACAGTAAGAAAACCTACAACTATGTCTGCTGCAAATCCGGGAGATTGGTAGAACGCCATTTTCCTGTGTTAGTTCCAGCCACTGAAAAGTCAAAGTTAGCATCCAGAAGATGTACTGTATGTTCGCTCACAAAAGAAGGTGAAAAAAAGAGAAAGGTTTCCCGATGTGATGTGACGTAGGTCTATGTGTTGTGCCATGTTTCCAAATTTTTCATACACAGAAGAATTTTTAAAAACTAAACTAATCTGCTTATATTTTTATGTTATTTACACTTATTTCTTTCTTATAAATGTATTTAGAATGTAACTTTAATTTTTGAGTTAAAATACATAAAAGATTTAAAGAACTGTTGTCAATTATTATGTGACCGATATATATATGCCACTAGTCCATATGACTTGTCAAAAACTCCCGTCCACACGGCACTGCAAGCATTAAATGGTGCCGTTCTGAAAGGGTTAAGAAAATTGACCCACCTGTTTGTACATAGTGTGCAAATCAACTAACCGTAAACAAACATAACCTAAACCATGCAGTCGCGGAATATTTAGGTAAAATGCTAACATTGCAAATATAAGAAGATTTCTAACCGAGATAAATTTAATTAATTATGTTTAAATAATAAGTATTAAGTTATTGAACTATTTAAATATTATTAAGTATTGTTAACAAATCATTGCACCTACTGCTAGAGGCCTCTAATAACCCTCGTAGTTGATGGGGCCATAAACAATAAAAAATCTATATGAAAAAAAAAACCCGTATATAACCCAACATAAAGGTCAGTGAAGAACCCTTTCTCCAAAACTAATTCTTCTCTTGCCAGTAGCCTGTATTCTTGCAGAAAGCGGTTTGTACTATTTTGGCCTTATACTGCCTTAATTAAAAAAAAAACTTTATTTTATTTTTTTAATTTTGATAATTCAGGACATTAAAACAAAGTTATAGTATAATTGCAGTGTCATCGGCTCTTGACACCTATACACATTTTCAAGTTAATTAGACCTTAAAAAGTAATAATTTATACTCTTTTTTAATATGATATCGTGCTTTAATAAATACATATTTTTAGTCATACAAACCTTAAAAACTTCGAGTTTGGTCTACATTTTAATATGCGCAGTCATAAGCTGCTGCCAAAACTTTTGCAATATCGGTTTTAAGGGTTCCCGTTCTGGATTTGCGTGTTTTTGTTGGAAACGAAGGTTTGTTTTAAAGCTTTTTTAGCAGCAGTTTTAGTTACAATCTTGGTTCAAGCCGAATGTTTATTTAAAAAGTTTCTTGTGTATATAAACTACACTAATAAACCGCATTTCTCATTATGCAGGATCATCTTTAATTTATTTTTGCATTATTTCAAAATATGGAATCGTAATAAAGAACATAAACTCAAAAACAAATCATAATAAAAACTAAAACAGACGAGTTGTTAAAAAATATGTGCAAATCTGGTAAATATTATATTGGTTTAAAAGAATTACAATTTGTTATACGAAGGACACTTATTATATTAATTTTAAGCCATGGCAACACCAAGTTTTACCAGATGTTATCTGACGTTTTCACTGGAAAGTTTAACATTTTTAAACATGGGGAGATATTGATATTTTGTTTAGCGCTAACGTACAGTAACGGCCATTATATCTTGGGCATTTCTTTTTCCCTTTCGTAAAATAGTCTTATGCTACTTTCTACTGAATATAAATACCTGTTGAAAAACCTAATAAAGAAACAGGTGTCCGTTTTCAGTATCTAAAAATATTTTTAAAAATGCCAAACTTAACTTTGGATCAAAAATTATTAATTATTTATTATATTAGGTGGAGAGGTTGGCCAGAAAGGGATGTGGCGGAAGAGCTTAACATCCCAAAGAGTACTATTTATTTTGTTAAAAAAAAAATGACAGGAAACACACTTTTTTGAAAGAGAGCTGGAAGTGGTCGCCCCAAACTATCGAATCAAGAACCAGACAATAATATAGTTAATGTTTTGGGAAACCAACCATTTAAATCTTTGTTTACAGCAAAAACCGAATGCAATTTCCCAGCATCGGTTAGAACGGCACGGCGAAGAATAAAGCAAATATCCGAATTGCGCTGCCACCCGATAGCCTTAAAACCGGTTTTAAACTATGCAAATAAAGAACAACGGATTGGATTTGCTTTACAATTCTACTTGGAACCTTCCATATCCGGAATCTCGAAAATATAATATTCACCGATGAAAAAGTGTTTCAGTCGTGCTACAATGGGATACTTAAGGTATACAGGCCTGAAAGAACACGATTTGATGAAAAATAGACCCAAAAGGACAGTAGTGAACGATTTTCGGTAAATCTTTGGGGGTAGCTGAGTGCACAAGGACTTGGTGTATGTTATTTTATCGAAGTAAGATTCAATGCAAAGGTATTTATAGATCTACTACAAAATATCCTGCTTCCTTCTGTACTGGATCGATTTCCGGACAGAGATTTTATCTTTCAGCAAGATAAGTGTTCCGTCCATACGGCCCGGCAAGTCGATGAATGGATGGAAGAGCAGCGTATCAGGGTTTTACCGTGGCCCGCACGTAATCCGGATTTAAATGTTTTGGAAAATGTTTGGGGCCTATTAGTTTAAAAAAAAAATAAATAGGGAAAATGTATTTAGGCCGCAAAATGTAAAAAACTTAAGGATAAAATTTTAGAGGCGTGCAATGAGTTACGAGGAAATCCGGACTACGCCCGGGCTTTAGTCCATTTGAAGCCTGAAAGGCTAAACTCTATCTTAGAAAAAAACGGGGTTGCAATAAAATATTAAATTTGTTTGAAAAAATTTTTAAGTTTGTTTATTAAATTGTTTATTTCTTTATTAATTTGTTGGTTTTTATAAAACATAAACATTTTCTTTTACCTTTTGCTTTATTTATAGTAATTAAAAGTACAACAAGGTGAAAAAGAGCCATTTACAAAAATTGGCAGAAAAGTCAAAATTTGACAAATTTTTTGCCCAATATTTAATGGCGGTCACTGTAAGTAATTTAAGTAAGGTATTATGTGAATACCACAGGTAGGTACTAATAAATTCTACACTCTTTTTGAGCTAATCTGGTAATAAAAATAATTAAAAGCTTTTAGCCAACTTCTTTTCATTTTTTGTTATATTCCAACTAATCGGATTTACCTTGACACAAAAATATTCCTGGTTTCACCGAGACTCTTTTTAAAATCCGCTTCCAGACGGCCTTCGGACGATCCTCATTTATATTTATTGTAATTATGGACCAAGATTAAGAAAATGTGCTGTTGTCGAAGGTAATGTCGTTTATATTAGAGAACCAATTTAAATTAATATTCTAAAAGACGATCCTTTCAAGTTCAGATGCTAAAATTTTGCCTGTTATTTTAAAAACAGTTTTATCTTTGCTTCTTGCTTCTTTCCTATCTTTATCAGGCATTCCAAATTGACAAAACTAATACAAACATAAAAAAATTGATTAAGAAAAATGTAAAATATTTCTGACAATAGTCGAAATAAGTCTTACCCTAAAAAAATATTTACAAGCAAAAAACCTGTGCGCATGGCGATTCTATGCGGTATTTTAAATAAATATAATAAGAATTTAATAGTAAATCACGACTTCTGTCGTAGTGTATCAAGACAAGCGTGAATCGATAAACTAACTTTTACTTTTGGCGATGAAGGCTCACTTTTTTCTATTGTCAATGCTGGTAGAAAAATTAATCGCGGTTGCCGTTTGCTCGTAGACGAACTAGAGCGAGAGCTGGCTGCAAAAAACCTGGCCTATCGAGTAACCGGATGAAATATTTTTTAAATAATATTACTCACTGTATCTATTGAAAAAATCATTTAGTGCCAGGGCAAATATAGTGCGTAAAATTGCTGTTTTTTCTAAGGTACATTTTTTGGACATGAACTTTACCAATCGAGTAACCGCTTGAAACTAATTTTCAAATTTAGTTTTAAGTGAATAAAAACAAAAATATAAACAAGTGCCCCGTTAAATCTGGTGCTAACCCCATGGCACGACACTTTTTCTAATTTTTTTTGTTGCGTTACTGTACTATCGGGTGACCGGTTTAAACTATAATCAAATTAAAGTTTAAATATTTCTTATTAAAAAATACATTAGTGCCACTTCTATTCTACTGATACTGACAAATGCCTGGCACGATACTTTATATTTCTTCAAGTCCCATGCTACCGAGAGAGAGATTCAACATTAGAAAAAGATGCATGGAGACGCTGTCCAAACTTGATGCGAACATTGGACGTCTCAGTTATTGAACAAGTTCTGATGCAGTAAGCACGTGTTCTGTTAAAGCATTTCAAAATTTTTTGGAGTATATTTATTACTTATTGTTAAAAAAGTGCAAAAAGTGCTTTAAAATGATAACAGTGAAGGTGTGTTTTTTGTGTCGTCGTGCTAACAATTTGCAATACTTCGATGAAGCTCATTTTGAAAAAGCTAGATATTTAAGTTTTTTATTAATTTAAAAGTAGAATATATGAAAAAAATTGCATTGTATTTCATTTTTACACTTTATTAAATACTCGTATAAATAAAAAACCTAAAAATCACTATAATTGTTCATCAGATGTTTATTCATTTATTCCCAAATGTTTCTATAATAGGTTGTATAAGTATAGCATGGGACTTGAAGAAATATAAAGTATCGTGCCAGGCATTTGTCACTAGAATAGAAGTAGCACTAATGTATTTTTTTAATAGGAAATATTTACACTTTAATTTGATTATAGTTTAAAGCGGGTACTCGATAGGTACAGTAACGCAACAAAAAATAAAAAATAAAAAAAGTGTCGTGCCATGGGGTTAGCACCAGATTTAACAAGTTTATAATTATTTTTAATTTTCTTAAAACTAAATTTTAAAATTAGTTTCAAGCGGTTACTCGATTGGTATAGTTCATGTCCAAAACATGTACCTTAGAAAAAACATAGCGATTTTATGGCACTAAATGATTTTTTCAATAGATACAGTGAGTAGTATTATTTAAAACATATTTCATCCGGTTCGTATTGGTTGTCCAAAATCAGTTGTTGTACCAAAAATCATTGATGCTGTGCAAAAATAAATAATGTAAGATTGTCATGTGACATACGGCCAAGTGATAATCGCGTTGTTAAATTTAGCAATGAACTTAGCAATTGTTAAAAGTTAACAACGGTTTAGAATGTTCAACAAATCGTCATTGTCAGTGTTATTCAATGATTCTTGTAGGCAACCTGTCAAAATCTGACATTTTGTTAAACATTCTAAACCGTTTTTACCTTTTAACAATTGCTAAGTTAGCAACGGTTTAGAATGTTTATCAAAATGTCAGATTTTGACAGGTTGCCTACTAAAATCATTAAATAACACTGACAGTGACGTTTTGTTAAACATTCTAAACCGTTGTTACCTTTTAACAATTGATAAGTCCATTGCTAAATTTAACAACGCGATTATCGCTCGGCCGTAAGGCTACCTTAAAGTTAGTCTACATATACAGGGTGTCCCACAACAAATGCGGCGATGGATTTTTTGAAAATTTAGCTTGAGAATATATAAAAAATGTATAAAAGTATACTAATGTCGACGGGAGTAACTCAGCTAAAATATTTTTAGGTTGATGGCACTTTCAGTTATACCGGAAGTGGGTTGCTAACGCCCAATATATTTTTCTACTACTGTATAAATAAGAAAACTTTGTGGTCCTAGCAACGCGAATGATAACGAAAGAGAACCTTCATGTTACCTGGTTGCTAAGCGTTGCTAGCTACGAAAGTATTATTTTCAGCGCCTGGACAAAAAAGTAAGAGTAAAAAAAAATATGCTTGTGGGAAATATTAGGATTTATTTATAAAAAGTAACTAATTTATGACAAAATATTTTAAAAAACTAGGTTAACATTAAAAGTAATTGTGCAATTTGAGCAATTAGCAAAAGAAATTGGAGGAATAATACTTGAATTAACAGTTTTTAAATTTGTTGTTGGGGTATCGTTATCACCTTTAACTACGTAAATATTCATATTTTTCACTGTTACTTCATTAGAGGAAATATTGGTAGGAATTTCGTGTAAAATCCTCTTTGAAATTTCCACCTTATTACTATAGTATTCAGCAATATATCCCTCTGCAACAGAAGAAGACTTCCAACCTCCATGCCTTTTTAAGTCCAAAATATCGACATCCGAAGCATTGGCAAGGAACGTAGTTGACGTTCTTCTAAAAGAATGGCCAGTGTATCTACTGATTCTTAAGCTTCAAAAAACTACCAATTTCTTTAGGTACATTTGAAATAGTGTGCTTTCCAATTACTTGATTAACACATTTATTCTTTCATAACGATACAATAAACGCTCATCTAGAGCATTCCTTGGTCTCAGCTTAATATATTCCTGTAGAAATCTGACATAAGGAACTGAGCCTTCATCGTTGGTTACTACAAAGTTTCTTTTAACTTTATTTTCAGACTCCACTATTTTTACTATAGCCACGTCATTTCTTATTTCTACATCACTTAGCTTCATTCTGTATATTTCGTCTGTCCGGCATGCCCCAGCCACTCCCATAATGGCTATTACTTTCATTGCTAAGTAACTTTAATCAGGCGCGTTAAGTAAAAACTTTATGATTTCTTCTTTTTTAAAAATGTTTGACTTTTTTGCTTCATAACCATCGTTTTTCCTTTTAATAAAAGCAACTAGTTTCTTAAACTCCGAAATATCTTGATTTTTGTTTACGGGAATTGTTAACTTGAGCATGGAATATACAGACCAGAGGGTTGGTGGTGATAAAGACTCGGATTTTTCTTGAAAA